>VNWX01000952.1:0-17398 GCA_009869905.1 Ceratophysella communis
TCGCAGTAGCTCTTCCAAGAGTGTGAAACACGAACCTTATTCATCTCCGCATGTTCCCAGCCAGATCGCTTGACAACTGATTGTATATGCTTAGGGTTTTGGGCGGATCGAAGGGAGCCCAATTTATTTTCCGCTTCATTTTTGTGAAGTGCCTCAGTTGGAAGTGATATAATAGGTACTCAAATGTGAGAATGTCAAGCGTCAAAGACCAGGAGCAATTTTTTTTGTAGATGGCTCACAAACTGAATGAAACGAAGATGGAAAACCCTAACGTGACCTGAAACTTTCTTCCTGCCGTTTCGCCTTTCTGCTCTGCACACTGACTTCCTCTTCGTCCTCCGTTTTTCTCTAATGAAAAATGCATTGAATTTTATATCAAGTCCCATCTCAATTTTTTCCTTTTTTGCCTTTACTAGCAGTCTCATGCCGAGGCCTTGCGTTCCAGCAGGAGCAACCACGTTGAGGCTTCTCACGAATAACTGTAACGAACGTACAACGTGGTGTGGATACCTATGCTTCTGGCTCAGTAGCTAGGATAATTGTGGGACAGTTTTTTAATCTGGAGTTTCTTCTGTTCAAATCCCTGTGATTGCTGGCGAGGAGAGGCCCAATTAGTACTTGCTTGTCTGTTGGTTAGAAAGCTGGAAAAGTTGCAACAGTCGAATGAATAGTTAAAGCATCGAGATTTTAATAATTGATTTGCTGACGAGATGAGTTCAAAGTGGAAACTGGGTGGTAGTGGCACGTGGAGCTTTATTCCACTCAATTTCTTATTTCTTCTGTTTCCGTGTTTTTGCCTTAGAACAATTTCTTTAGAATAGATTATTTAGGATAGATAAGAATATTTGTCTTTTGTTGAGCTCAATTTCTGATCAATGATTTGGCCAGCCACTATTTAGGAATGATTCCAGGAAGATTTGCCGAAATTCTATTTGCCGAAATTGTGGTCCTTTTTGGGTCATACATATTTGCCGAAAAAATGCATTGTTTCTAGGTATTTTTTCGGCGTTTGAGTAAAAACAAATTTTATATTTATATTTTTATAGGAATTGTAGTCACCTACAGCTATATTGCCATCAAGTCTCTTGACCATATGCGTTTTTACAGGTGAATACTTCGTTAATATTGGAATTCACGATATAATATGCACTTAAAAATGACGCAGGTAATTCGGCAAAACTTTAAGCTTTCAGTTGTAATTGGCCAGTGTCAGCTAGACCAAGACGAAGGAGCCGTATACCATTTCTGAAAGAAAAAGAAAGCTTGAAAATAAATAATTCAGTCTGATTCGTCTTTAACCAAAAAATCTACAAACGCCATGTCTCATTCAAGGAATTCAACCAACTAGGAACTCGGCTTCTATGAAACTTTATTAAATGGGACTTTGTGAGAGAATTTCTAAATTCTTACTCAGCAGATTCTTCGATCTATGAATAAAATATAAATATACAGCGTCGGAGCTAGAAATAAGATCTTCTAGTGTAAAGTCCATATTTTCAAGAGCAAAAGGGTTGCTGCTTTTTTGCAGCTGCTCAAGTAAAAGCCAGAGCTAATTCAGCTGTTTCTTCTACTGATGTGAGTATTTTCCAAAATAACCCTTTCCAATCTGTAGCCACACCGGGTTCAGTGACAACCCCAACTTCTCAATCTAGATACCCATAACTTATGATTTCAGTTACGTCGTAATCAACAATTTAGCAAAAAAAGCCAAAAATCTGCAAGCTAATGACGCCGACCACGACCGAAATTGAAATGGTACCATGCATTTCGTCTAGCTTTACATTAACTCGTTTGGAGCATGTTTAGGTGACACAGTCACAAGCACATCACTTGTATGATGAAATACTGAGTGACAGGAAGTAAAAAATAATTAATGAACACAAACTACCCCTGCTTACCCTGGAACGAGGGATTACCACTATCTGCGTCCAAATCTACAAGAGCGTTTCTGGAAAGATGAGGTAAAATGTCATGTTTTTAATGCTTTCAACAAACGAATCTATTCTCCCCACACCCTCATTGTTTACTTTACAAACCTCTGATGCTTTATTCCGACAGGACAGCTTTTGGGCGTGTTCATCAGGACTTAAATACAGGTAACATCATTTCCTTTTGGATAATGGAGAAGTTGACACAGAGAGCACTAGCACACATCCTCGGTATTTCCTCTAAAACCTAATTCCGGTCCGATCCGCGCATTCGATTCCCACAGTCATTCTAGACTCATGCTTACCAAATATACATCCATGAATGGGTGCAATTGAAGTAATTTTGGATCCATTCTATTAGAATATAGAATATGCGATGCGTAGGTATTTAATTCGGTTAGGCCTTGAAAACAAAGTTCCGGTTAGATGCACCTATTTCGTTGGCTACTTATTATTGTAGCAATGAAGGATGTAACGCTAAATTAAATTCCAGTCTACGACGCGAAATTCTAGCCTATATACATAAAACCTTCCATGAAAACAAACCTAGAGAATTACAGTCCAGCGTTGTCAATTAACTTTTGACTTTTCCTGTACCTCGAGCGAATCCGGATCTGAGGCAAGCCCAAAGCCCAACTCCGCATCGGTGGCGAGTCAAGCTCCAACAAGCGTGTAGAACTAATCCCAGTTCATTTCGGCCAAGGTTCAGGTTTATAACCTCTTATTTAGAAAATTAGCGATGAGCATCTCTTTCTACCACCGCCTTATAGTTTTATGTGACGGAGAAAGCATGCTCTCAAAGCGAAATTACGCACATCGAGCGTGTAGGTATTGTGCTAGTCGACACTTAACACATGTCCACCAAACATCTAAATGCTCTTTCCGACTGGAATTCGGGAAAATTATGTTACTCACAACGACTGCCTTTGCCCTGCGCGCTAAAGTATTGACAATTAGAGATGAAACCAAGATACTACCTGCGTTACAGCTATGGTGTAGTTACAAATGAAATTTGGCTTACTTTATGTTTTTGGCATGACAGTTTTTGGCATACCAGCGCTGTGTGTATGTCTTTTTTTGCGCAAAAAATTGCGGAAACCAGAGTTTTTCAATGCAGGTCATTAGTGTGTAAATAAAAAGTATGAAATGCCTCGTGACATCATTAATAGCAAGCAGACAATTTTCGAGAAACCACCCACAAGTTCTGGCACTATTTATTTTTATTTGGAGTTTGTAAGAACTAAAACATTCCAAGAAATCGTTCTTCATGCTTAGCTAACAATGGCTGGAGAAAGAAGAGAAATGCGAGAAGTGAACGTCCAAGGAAACGCCAGCTGTCATTTCGCTTTGGAGAGTTCGGCTGACACCTGTTTGACTCGCGGGTGCTGGCGTATGGCCCTGTGACCTTGAGTTAAATATCTTTGCTTTAATTTTAATAATTGCTTAAAGAGTTGAAAATTACGTTGATACAGTTCTTGCTGCCCATTTAGTATAGAAAAATTGTATTTAGGTTGAAAGTCATTTTGCATGAATCCGTTTCTGGCGACATGTTTGGTACGGATAAAAGATCTAGGAGTGTAAACTTCTGTTTCGTGAAAACGGCATTATTTCTGTCAATCATAGTTTAAACGGTTGAAGATGAAACGTGGATGAACGGCCTGCTTGGCTGAGAAGTGTTACTCAAGACGTGGGAGTGCATGAAGTGAGTGAGAAAATGTTGAGTAAAGAGAGTGGCCGAAGCGGAGTCTGACACGGGTAACAGCAACAAATGGTCTTTCTTTTCTCTCTCCGCTTTCTCTTCAGCCAAAGAAAATGGATTCGATTACATTCTCTCACGTCACTTTGTTCACTTTCATACAAAATCATAAGCTCCGAGTTGGAGTCCGTCTCACATATTTATATAGGCCTCACTATCTAGGCGTCTTCGGCCCAGCAGCAGCCTACGCAGACGGATAGACCCTAATCCATCACTCACCATCAATGAACCAGTCCGACTACTCAATGCCACTCTGCTACACGTCTTCTCGAAAGGCTAACAAACTGAAAACGAAGACCGACCGCTTCATCATCTCACCCACTGCAGAACTCTTCAGAATACATAGAGACAGACTGCATTTGGCCAGTACTTTCGATCCAATTTGTCCTTTTTCGGATGAGAAGGCACAACCTCACTGCATTAGCTCTACATTGAATTTTTGAAATGGTGGCGAGGCGACAAAAAGCAGACAAAGTATACTGACGGGAAGTGTTTTCGAAAGTGCTCAGTCGCACAAATGTGAATCGAATTGAGGCTATTGAGTTGAGACCACATTTTGGCGTAAAAACACTTTTGCCGTCTCATTAAAAAAATTTAGCTCTATTTTCCTAGTTAAGGAAGCCTTTGATTTTTTATAGGAAAGTATATCTTATCTCCAACGTTCTGGTTTAAGATCGTTCTTGTGTAGAAATTTGCACGACAATTCCATCCATTCAGAGCTAGCTCATGTTAGAACGCAGGAATACAAATACGAGCTCCGGTACAATAAATGAACAAGCTAAATTGACTTATTTACGCACAAATGCCCAATATTTATTTATTAAAAAGAAGCAACGCGGAACTTAGGATGAAACTGAAATTATTGTGTACATTGTGCGACCCCTGCTGACCTCAAGAGTCTTCCCACCATAATTTGTCTGTAATGGCTAGACATAAATCAGTGGAATGGGCTTTTTGCGGTTGAGGACATAATTGACATACTAAATTATTTTCATGTATTTTTTACTGAGTTGAAATAACAACATGATAGCTTGGCTTGGGTTAAATTGCTTTTTAAATGTATATTAAATTTACGTACATGAAATTTGGGTGCTACTAGAAGTATCCTTGTAAATACCAATAATATTAGTTCATGGAAATAGGCACGTATTTTCCAGGCTGCTCTGCGTTAATAAATACAAACGACTTTGTGCGGCAGTAGTCTCTCCATTGTCCGTTTGCACATTAGAGCTTCTGACATAATGAAAGGAATAGCGAGGAATATATCTCATCTGAAATTGTATTGTAAATAGGCAGAGCTATTAAATCTCCCCATTCATTTCCTCCGCTGTTCCTCCCATTCAGGAGTTAAGTAAATGGAAAAAAGATGCACATATATCATGAGCTCCCTCAAATAGCCCACATCACAATCTCACAGCCCAATTTATTATCTATTAAACTCCGACCTGAGCAGCTCGCTTGCCCCTGAGCTGTCTCAAGCCCCGCTCCGAAATATTTCCTTAGAAGACATAACACAGAAGCAGTATAATGAGGATTTAGCCGGGACTTTAGTCAGGACCAGATTTCTTTTTTGTGCATATTATATTGGAGCCCACAAAGAAAGCAGCAGTTTTGGGCTTCAAAGAAAAATGGAAGACTCCCTTGGGCTCAGGCTTTAATAATGTTAGCCTTCTCTCTGGATAATAAAGCTCTTGATGACGCTTGGGAAAGGGAAACCAAACAAGAAGGAGCATCACACACACACGGGCTCACGCAAATCTAATTTGTTCATCTACATAGGCTCCGCATATCAAGTTCCGTAAAGGCGGCTTTCTCTGTAACCGACTCTAACGCTAGCTTTAATACTTTATCGGCATCCCTGTATCTACAATAAACGCAGGCAATCTACGGATAAGAGATAAGCTAGTGAAAGAATCACTAAAATAAATCATAGCTACATAGTGACAGCATCATCAAAATCTAATATCATCTATTATCATGCTTAAATTTGCGTTGTAGGTCCCATTTATTGGGTACAGTATTTTAGCGCCAGTCCGGACTGTAGAGTGTAAAGCCGTATGTAATATTTTCGGGAAGCCATTACACAAATACAATAGCAATTCTACGGATTCTGTGTTTCGTTAAATTCTTCTAGAGAGTATATAAGGTTCAAAAAGCAGTGCAAGAGTGAAACTCTGTTTAAAAAAGTGCAATTTTACTGGATCAACGCATTTACGATTTGGGATGTGTCATGCAAAAATAACTGAAACTCAGTATCGAAGCGATAAGCCATGCTACGATGAGTTTTGATTATTTGGCATGAACCCTGGGATCGTCAAGCCAGGAGAAAGTGCGTGGGATTTGGAGTTTTCAGTCGTGTATAGGGGAGGTAGTGAAAGTGAGAATGGAGAGAATAAGGGAGGGGAGGTGGGAAGTGTCCGAAAGTTCTCTTGTCTCTGTCTCATAAACCTCGGCCGCTCTTTCTTTCCGCCCACCCAGCTCCTGACCATAAATATTCAGCTCTGGGGTGGGAGACTGGCCGGGAAAGCTCTGGACTGACGCACCACTAAATACCTCCATTCATTCCGCTTTCCCTTCAGCCAACTCAAGTCCAAATGGACATAGTTCTATGCAGAGTTCAGGAAGAGCCCTAGCTCTAAAGCCCTTTGTTTTCTCTGACTGCGTCCTGGGTGACCAAAAATAACTGTTAGCTAGTGATCAACACAACTTGACTCCCTCGAAGGAGCTACACAGAGAGATGCAGCTAAATACCCTGATGCAAACTCAGCTACGATGACTCGAAAATTCGTACGAGTCTCCATAACGAGTAAACATTTGCTTACCGGAAGCTATCTGCGGGAAAATACCCAGAAGCAAGTTTACATCTCACGCCACGTGACGAGTATCAATTTTACTATACATGTTAAACCAAAAATGCATGGAAATAACTATTATTTATCTCAAAATTGTCGTAAAACTAATAAGACTAAGTTAGGGTGGGTTGTAAATCGGAATTAAAGGATAATCTCCCACCAAAGAAACTATTTCCGTTTGCACTGGTTCCCTTTTCTACATAGCGTAATCTTCCCTTGTCCCGCACTTCTACAACTCTAAAACTCCCTTGTCGCAGCGGAAACACTGCAACTCGGACTCTACTCTACCCTCAACCTCTGCACTTCACTGACTTGACAAGATTTCCGATTTCCGCATCTGGCTTCTGGTACTCCTGTAGAAGATATATTTAGGTATCTATTTCTGGATGAGCGTCAAGTCTATGCGCTTCTTAACTTGAAGTCATTTAGCTCATGGTGGGGTTCGTATCGTGCGATGCACGTTGGATTGAAGCTATTAAACGATTTTAAATTTCAATTTTGAATGATTTCTAATAGAACTCCTCAATTGAAAATATACTGTTTTTCAAGGTTGCTCTGGATTCAATCTTTGCATCGCGGAATTAGTTTTTACGTGTTTACAGGATTGTGCGTAGGTACTCGTCCTAGGTTTACCTTTCACCTACGAATATTTCGTGTATGCACGCAATGCAATAGCTGCACAGTACGATTCTGATCGGAAATCTCATGCTTATCTATAGTGGTATATAGATTGGCGAACTTATAACGGAAGCAGGTTTAAATAAGACTGAACTTTCTCCTTTCAATTTCATGATAGAATAAATGTTGGCTAATATTAGAACCACAAAGTTAGAATCTGGGTTATGTATATGGGACAGTTATTGCTCTGTGGATGACTACATACAAATCCTAGGAGCTGAAAAAATTTATATAGTTGTATATCTATTACTACTTAAGTATAGAGGTTTCCACTGCCAAAAATTTGGCGAAGGATACACGTTTAATGATCTGAATGGCTAAAGCTAAAAGTTCAAGTTGCTCAACTAAGATATCAACAAACAATGGCGGAGACCATAAATATGGTATCCGCCAAAGAGCCCAGGCAGCTCAGTGACTTTGTGAAGAGCGGCTCGACTGTAAATCAATTACCTTTGCCTGGCTAGAACAAAGACTGCAAGCGGATGAGGCTGAGCCATGGAATTTACACGCCCAGTAATACTTCTGGCTGTTCGCTACTGTTTTCCACAAATCGGAGAGCCACTTCAGAAGTTGAGAGGACAAAAGCTCTGAGTTTCACTTTTCACTGCTCATTTAAATGAATAGGAACAAAGGGCAGAGAGGACTTCCCTCAAAAATACACTATCCTACATACCATGACCTCCGCAGCCATGCCAGGCTCCGAGAATTAATCAAAATCCAAACACGGCTACAATTTCAAACAACACTCTTCGTATCGTAACCTTCTCACATGCGTCATTCAGAATCCAAAGTGCGTACCTGCGGCAATTCTATTATTCCCATCACAATAATATAGCACGCCATTGTACTTTTTATATACGTATTTCAAAGTTTAAACTAATACCAATCTACCTACTTAGAACAGATTCCTGAAAAGGCAGTCGTAATTGATTCATAACAGCGAATTAGAGCGAAAGTGCGTTATTTAAGCCTCACTGAGCTAAAGCATTATTGTGCCTAACAGTGACGTACCAATCGCTTATTTGCCTTATCGTACAAAATGCATTGTGTTAGAAAATATCATATATAGTGACTTTATAGAATACTTTTGCTGTTAGACTTAGATAAGTGCATTTGTACGGATAAACGACATCTTGATTTCATTTCATTAGTTCCATTTCCGGGATTTGCTTCATATGTACTGCTTGAACTCTTGTGAAAGTCCACGGAAAGGGGAAGTATTGTAGTGAAAGTGAAACCAATAGTGCTCGAAGAGTCTCATGAACCTGAACGAGGTTTCATGTAGAATTAGAACACAATAAGTAGGGCTTACAAGCATAATGCATAGGGGAGCACAATGCTGTTTTCACTTTCAATCAAATAACCCACACCCAAGACCACACATTATTTATTTAAACAGTACAATTCTACAACCCCTCTTTCCAGGCTAGTAATACTGTCCATTGTTCCTACTTTCCAACTCACATCAGTGGATATTTAGGTCACAGATATGCAATAGAATATCCGGGTTCAAAGGTTAAAGTTTTTCCACAACTAGCAGCAGCGCTTTATACTGCTCCAGCATTGTTTAATCGTATACTATCAAATCGAACCTAACTCTGAAGCAATGAATCGCTCTGTGGTAGCTTAAACATTCTGCTTTCTTTGCTATTGAGCATACGGAGATAAGTAAGGATTGTAATTTTGAGCCTTTCCGGTGAAAGCGGAGAGTTAGTTAAAAATAGGAGAGTAACCCGAACTATTCGACTTATATTTTTCATTTTCTTTGAACAGAAGCCAAAGTGAAGTGAATCTTGGAAAAACTCACCTGGGCTTTGGTGCGGAGGAAGCTAGGGACGGTTATGCATAAAATAAAGATCAATTCAGCAAATGTGTTTCTTTCCCAGAAGGCTCATCATCATTTCATTCTCTCCGCAGTCCTCTTTCCCCGTCAGCAAATTCAGCTTCGGAGGAATAGATGAAGCCTGTCAACTTTACACACCATTTTTCTCAGCTTTTTTTTCCCTTAAAATCCCAGGTTCATTTTCATTTCAATTTTATCATACTAATAACAGCATAAACTTAATGGTCTGCGAGAAGCTCTATCTAGTCTAATATTACCAGTGCAAAAAAAAAGAGCTGAGATGGTCTAAGCAATTTGGTCCAGGCATGTCTACAGAGGTATTCGTCACAGTTAGCGCTAAAAGTTTACGGCAGTGTTTTTGTAGTAGTTTCAGCGTTGCAGCGAATAGTGTATCTAGTGTAGCACTGTTGTCTTTAATTCGCAGCGTTTGCACTTAGCATAGGCACACAGTATTACTTTTTTAATTGAATGTTTAGACGCAGAATAATTTTTCTTATACGTAAGGTGGACTAAAATCGGGTAAATTAATCAATTCTGCAATGTTTCAGAAAGTTTGTATGGCATCGAAAGAGCTGTATTGTTAACAAAAATAGCTCATATTAGGGTCAAGTGAAAGTCGCAACTCCCAAAGGGCTCATTTTTCTCGTTTTCGAAACAACCCTTGGGTCTTAGCAGGTCACCACTGGCAAGTACTCTAGGTTGTAACTCAATATCTAAGCTTCCTAATGGAACTGCGTATCCTTTTTCCGGCTACAAATTAGGCTTTCTCTCGATCTATACTTGCTCAGAGCGCAAGTACCTAGAAAGAATTAAAATAAAGACTCCGATAACGTAAGAATTGACGTTAAATAATAATAATAATAATTTAATTAAGCGAATTTTAGCGCTCAGTCGCACATCATACGTCATGAAAAGCTTCTCTCATTAAAGTTCAAGCATGTGACTTGACTTTATGACGGAACCAGGTTTACATTTTTATTTCTCCACAACGGGATACAATCAATCAGCTAGTGGCTAACGAGCAAGCTGAGACGAGAATCCAATAAAAACACAACCAGTTATTTAAAACAATAAACGAGTAGAAATTTTATTGCCTCATATAAAAGATAAGGACCTTCGCGTCTTTAATACAACCTTAACCTCTGTATTTGATTCCGATGTTAGGCTGAGAGGGGGAGGAGGACAAAATTAAAGCCAAGTTTAATGACACGGTTTCGCCAACTGGAACTTTTCCATAGGGTCAGCTCAAAATTGGTTTTATGTGATGGACTCGAGATAATCCGCACTAGGCGTCTATAATGATAGCTACTTTGTACACGGCCGAGTCGAAGTTTACGAGGAAATGAGTCTCTCCCTTCCCTGCTGCTGCTGTACTGGACTACTGGCTAGAAATTCAGTAATAGAAAGTACACAGTGGAAATATTTCATAGCGGCCTATCAGGAAAACCTCCATTTTCGGAGTGATATATGGCTCAAAGATTTCCTGAATCATGTTCAAACCTTTCCCTCAATAAAATCTTCTCCCCTCTTCAAAACCCTAAATGTTGGTTTCCAACGACGTGTTTTGTAAGAGACGTTTTCTACTCTGGAGAAAACTTGTTTTGGATTCTAGATTCCAAAAGGCCTCCCCCTGAACAACTGCCCATGTTTATTCTCTCCAAGCGCCCCATGAAGACTTCTTGAGTCACGAAAGCATTGATTTATTAAAATGAAGACAATCACTGTTCCGAGTTCTCTCACGATAATCCACTCTCCCGATTATCAACTAATCAAATCGATATGCCTTCCAAAATAATTTGTTTTTAGCTCCCCTCTTCTTCCATTATAATCCAATTCAGATATTCTGAGTCCATGCCCTTATCTTTGCCATGCTACAGTCAAAATGTAGATTCCAGGGAGATATTAGACAGAGAGCGTGTCTCTGTAGAACTCACAGAAATAGACTGCAGGTCTCTCGTCCCTCCAGAGGGTACAGATGGATCCGTATCGCGGAGTCTATTCATACCCGGGCTGGCGAAAGGATTACATCAGGAATAACTGTAGAGTTCAGGACTTCCATAAGACTATTTAGTCGAAGACGGGGAGTTTTAAGGTTCATCTTACCCCGTGCTTCAATTCATTTCAGTTTGACTTGACTTGACTTTTGGAGTTGGTCTCGGATTAGTCGTAACTGCTATTTCTAAAGCCATGTCAACTGGTCGTAAATTTTTAGCATTTTGTCTAAGCACAGATATTAGCTTTACTGATTTCTCGTTCTAATTTATGTGCTTGGTTTCTTCTTTAGAATTTTTAGGACGGAATTCGAGACACTACCGGCTGGAGACTTCTGGCACCTCGCTCTAATCTGTTGATGACTTTATTCTTACTGTGCTAGTCGTTTCTCCAACCCCACAGCTATTTCAAACACCACATTGTATTTGAGACAGCGTTTACCCATGAAACGATCAGCATCCATGACATTAAAATTCTATTTTTCCATAACTTGGGACAAATATTCATTTGCTCATGGATTCTTAGCCCAACACACCCCGCCGCAATTACGAAATGGTTTCAAATTACAGTGTAGCTGGCGGCTGATTAAGATCATTATTAATACTCATGTGGTTCTAGGAATGTAGCAGGAGTGAGGCATAAGCATATTTATCATGTCAGATAGAAATTTCAGTGAATGCTTTATCGGGCTTTCTTATTAAAGCTCATTCGTTTACCCACTGCATAAGCAGTAGGTACGGGAGTGACGAGACTTGTGAAAGCATGGATTGCCTGGAACTCTCTCAGAATGATTATTCAGAGCCTTCCACCCCAGTGAAGAGGCGGGAAGAAGTGTTGCAGCGGAAGTCCGTAGCATCTTATTAGAAGGCAATCGGAGCGGACTTTGATTTATGGGTCGTGTAGTGAGGACAAGGGGATGCAGCACCAAGTACCTACTTTGGTAATGGGCACTATAAAAGTACTGGGGAAAAGATGCAACATGCAACTTTGGCATCCAGTTGGATTAGTTTCTACCAGTAGTATAGGAGAAAGAAGAGCTGCAGTAGTGTGGACGGAGAAAGTCACACACATGGAGAGGAAATAGATGGTAGGGCACGATAATAGGAAACGAATGAAGGGTGATTCGAACTGTAATGGTCCGCTAGCGAACTACAAACAACTGTGTTTTCCAGAACAAGCACCCCCACAACAAGGGGCTCAGGACTAAATGCCTGCGTCTCGACAACTTGACAGCAACTATTCGGCTGTCAGACATCGAAGTTTTAGCATTTTGGAAGTTGTAGTTAGCTGTAAGCTACGTTCAGACCCCAATCCAACACACAGCTTTGCTTGACCTTCAGGTCGAGTGGCTTCAGTGCAAACTGATGCTGAATTTTTTTTTTGACTCTAAATACTGTTTTTTTTTAAAAGAGCTTTATCGTGTTAAATTAAATTTAAAAAAATATATTAACATTAGCATATTTTTGTGACACTTCCTATTTAATACAGCGATTTCTAACTTTAATATTATATAGTTACCTATGGAGCCAGAAGCACAATCTTACAACCAATCAATCCTTGAAACCAAAACTGAATTGATGATTTTTAACACTTTACCAGCGCTTCTGGTAATGCTCTTTAAATTCACGAGTTACCTGAATCCAGGTTTCTATGTTTAAATTCTTACCAAATTGAACCAGCCAGTGATTGAATACGTCATGAAATGGTTGTGTGCTTGAAGTTGACGAAGCAGTGTCGGAGGATAGGAAGACATTCAATTCCATTTGGAGCCCCCCAGTCAAGTCAGTGAGTCGTTTATCGAGATTAAAGAAATAAGCTCTGCTGCTTCTGCTCCTTCTTCCCGTTTTTGTTTAGTTCTCGAGAAAGTAATAATGGTTCATGTTCAAATACCCATCATAAAAATGAGAGAGAGAAGGGGGAAAACAATTTATAATTTTATTTTCATCATCTCCTGTCTCCGTACACGGCGGCGGAGCAAGCAAGCCAGAGTGCCCCTGCTCCGGCAGCAGGGGAAGTTCCGGAAAGTTAAAGTCATTTGTTTCCGCATTGGAAAGGAGTTATGGGCTCTTGCTTTCTTTCTACTCTCCAGCCAGCCTCGCCCCTGTTTCAATATTATCGGAACCCTGCTCACATTAACAGATGACAGTTAGTGCAGACTTTTTAAGGAAAAGGAAGATCCATTGAATTCTCAGGTCGTTTTCACCATGGAATCTCAGCTACTGGTTCAAATACAATAGGCTATCCGCCATGCTCAAGGCCTGCATTTCAGATGGTAACGGTACCTATGCCATGGCTGCAATACTCTTTTATCTACAATCTACAATGGATATTCCAAAGCATCGTATTTCGATTGAGACGTGCGACCTACATAGAGCTAATTGATTTATTCGCTTATCACAGCGCTAGTGTTGCAATTTATTAGCGTAGGTAGACTAGAAAGGTGTTTACAATTATTTTAATAATTAACGCTGAGACCTAAATTAACTTGACTGAAACGAAATCAACTGACAATGTGTTTCCTTAGATTTCATTTCTATTCGAAAGATCATATATTTTCCATTATAAAACTAAACATCATACTGTACTGCAATGCAAATTAAAAGCTTTGAGGACGGCGAATTCGGAGCTATGGGGTTGAATCATTTGCTTGTCCATTCGAGACAGACACTTGGCGTCTAAGAATTGTGCAATTTTAGATATTCACCTAACAAATACAAGAAATTCGCAGAATTATTCTCCTTGTCCCCTCTTGGATCATTTTCCACAATGCCTTTACTACGTGCCTTAAAGCTGGAGATGAGCATCTGTTTGATCAGGGATGCATAATGCCTGAAGTAAAGGATTTTCCGGTGCGTAAGTCTTTGCTTGCATATCTACGTTGTGTCTACACTGAAAATGTTTCAACGAAGTTTTGTGTAAAAATTCGCGGAAACAGTACTCCGCTAGCACGAAAGCTAACGTGACTCCTTTTCTTACTTTTTATACAGTGTGTCTTTTCTATTGGTAGCGTTGAAAGCTGTACAGCAAGTTGTAGATCAAAGGCTTTCCGTTTGAATGTATTTTTGGAGTCTCTAGACAGAAAAGCGTGTCTCAATTTTGATCCTGATAAACAGAAGAAAAAGCATAGACCAGGAATTATGAAAAAAGAATCTGATTTCCATTCCATATCATCTCAAGTGGGGAGAAGTGCATGTTTACATGACATCATCAGAAATATGGACGGTTGGAGGCAACGGTGCATTTTGCTGAGTTGGTTTCTGAACGGCGGAAGCCCTTAGGTCTCAATCAGACTGAAGAAGAGCGGAAGCCCAGGTTTAGCCGTCAAGACGAGAGAAAGTAAACGAAGCTGTTTTTCCATAATGAGAAGACAAGAAGTTTGAGCTTGGTCGAGCAAGAAATCAAATCTGCATATCGATGTCTTTGATGCATACCGGAACTCATTTCCCCTGTTTTCTGATCTCACATACACACACACACACACAGCACCTAGCATCTCTGCCCCCTGCTTTCGAATACCAGCACCACTACCACTACTACACTTTCTCCAACTCACCTTCGCTCCTGACGCTACAATTTTATTGCTATAAGTGGTAGGGTATTATGCTCGTGGGTTTGCTTGTCGTGCGTCTGGCTGGACCTTCATTTTTTGAATTTCTAAAACTATTTCATGCCATTTTCCGAGTAATTATTGTTAAAGTTCGACAGTCTATTCGTCTCGCTACTGTGTGAAGAGCGCACGTATATTATATTACATTAAATCTGATTTTATCAGGGGCTCTTAGCAACTGATAATCAGAAATGTCAGCGTTCCTGACTTTGGAAGAGCAACTAAACGCGAAGAGAAATTACTAAATTAACCAACTTCAGTCAGATGAACATATAATGGGATTTACACAATAGAATTGTTTATCTAAATAGAATCTGAACCCCAAAAGAGTTTGAACCCCAAAAACCCTATGCTGGCCACGCGCTTGCCATGGAGTAGCCAGTGCCTGTTAGCCGCGCGGCAGATTTTTACATTTTCTATGACGTTTTTTTTTATTGCCGATGGAATGACCAAAGTTAAGTGAAAACTTTTAGCCGTTTCTGCGCATAGTAGCTCCAGTGTCTGTCCAATGTTTCATTTACAGATTATATCTCAAGAACATTCAAATAAAACAATCAATATTTACTCCACATCGTAACTTATTACTACCTAAGCACAAAAAGAAGGAAGCAGTTAGTAGAAGCTTCTAAATATGCAATCAATTGTAAAGCTTATTTTTTAAATGAAAGTTCAGATTGATTTCAGGCTGATACAATTAACTCAAACTAAACATGCAAGGCGTTGATTAAGCCCACAATGAAATAGCAGCGCAGTAACTGAGTAAGAGCCTGTGCAGGCGGACGGACGCGGCCGCATTCGTGCTCTTTCTTGTAGGCCTCAGGCCTCATCAGCATGATGCGGTGGTGTCGCCAGCCAGTGGTACTGCAGCGAGGCTATTATGCTGCTGCTGCTGCTCGCTCCTCCGTAGACAAGAGTACGTTGTTGTGGGCAGAAGTGTGCTAAAACGTGAAACGGGTTGAAGTAAACCTCATGAGATGATTCTCCCCTCCTCCTTGTGTCGCCTCTCACGTTTCCTATCATTGTTGCCTCAGAGCCCGAAGCGAAGGCGACAAGAGAACGTGTATCATGTAACATGGAAGGCGACCATTGAGTTGGCGACAGTTATATTTACGTCTTACGAGCCGACACTGGTTGAAAACATGTGAGGCGACAATCAGCACGTAAAGTTTACTTCAACGCTGAAATTTTATGCTTTGCGTATTGCTTGCTGCTGCTTGCTCCAGAATGGAACGAAGGGAAGAGCCAACAGTTGAAGTTTTACACAAGCAACAAAGCAAAACATATAATCCACGATCAACTGTGTTTCCTGCATAATAGACTTAGACTATTAACTATTATTGTTGATGTTGTCTTCTGGCCGGATTCCTGCTACTGCTACTGCGGCGTCCTTAGCTTGACTTGTAATTTGGTGAACTCAAGCCACAAGTCACAAGTTTTCAGAGATTTCTAACCTGCGATTGTATTATTTATTGGATCGGGTAAGTTTTCTCAAAAGTGGATAACCAACTGCCAACACCAATAATATAATAACTATTTGTCAGTAGGTATAACGTTCTTGAATAAAACTTTATTATAATAACACATAATAAATCCCCAATTTCAGAAGTATCGAATGTAAGTCACAAGTATCAGACAACGCTGCTGGACTGTCAATTTCATATGGAAGTCTAGCAAAGGCATAGGTGACAGGGAACCGGACTTTCTTCGTGGATTTTCTGTTGGCCCTCTCATTCATTCATCCACGGACGTGTATCTCCACTCCATTCTTAAGTTTGTACATTCAGCTGTTGTCTCATCATTCCCGCATCTAACGCTTTTGGCGCCATTTGGAGCTTCGAGCGGGAGTCTCCACTCGAACTGCCAGCCAACCACCAACCGTCGTCGTCGGCGTAAGTCACAGCTCACAGCCTTGCTTTTCGTTTGCTGCTTTTTCGGTTGTCGTCGGTTGTGGTTCTTGTGCTGCTGCTGGCTGCTGTTCCTACCCCTCCTGCCCTGACTGCCACCTGAAGTCTGTCACTGTCTGTGATTGGGATATAGTTGCTCAGTCTGATTTGATTTTACAGCTAAATAATCTACTGGTGCCAGACATATCCGTACACCAGCAACCGGAAAAATACCTCATTTGTAATTGTGCGCACTGAATTGACTAACAAACAAATCCCTTTTTCACAGGCCTCACGTCACCCGTCTAGCTAGCTTGCAGCGACCGCTAAGATCGCGTCTCGCGTCTTTTACTGTGGACTGTCAGGTCACAAGTGGACAAGCCTCTTAGTAAAGAAAGCGATAACAGATCACCCGATATACCACCAATTATTTCCATTATTGTGAATCGAACAAACGGTAAGCTATAATATTTTACAAATCCATAATAACGCGTTACAGATTTAGTTCTTAAAACAGTTCAATGACTTGCAAGCACTTTTACTTACCAATTACCAAGGCTATCATAAATATATGCGGGAGCAAAAAATGAGTCTTTTCAGACCAGATAAGTTGGAGATAACATAGCTTGATGATACGATACGAATCGTAGGCCATGGTCCTTAGCTTTGAGATTTCTACCAAATTAGATAATATGCAAATTAATTATTATAAGTAAGCGTGAAGTAAATAAGTACGTTAAATGACATATTGGACAGTAAGAACGTGACGATTCGCTTTTAAGTTTAACTCCATTTAACAGGCCATTCCAAATTCAATTTCTTGAATCTCAATTGTAACTGGATCGGTTTACGCGTTAGT
>VNWX01000953.1:0-17393 GCA_009869905.1 Ceratophysella communis
TTGAAGGATCAAGTATTAGCTTTGAAATGGATCCAGAAAAATATTAAGCATTTTGGAGGGGACTCGTCTAAAGTCACGGTTAGTGGACAAAGTGCGGGAGGAGTATCCGTGATTGACTTCATTCTGTCGCCTGCAACGAAAGGTATAGTTTACCATCAGTGCCAAAAATAATCTGACCATTAAAATACACATGACTTAACAACAGATCTGTTTCGAAGCGCCATTGCGCAAAGCGGTTCACCTCTGAATCTCTGGGCATACATGGAGACCTCATTACCAAATGCCTTCATCGCTGGAAAGTGTCTACAATGTAATACGAATAGCCCTACCGAATTAGTATCCTGCATGAAGAGGAAACCTTTAGGGAAACTTGTTGAAAGTCAGAAAATATTTTCGGTTAGTTTCAGGAAGCCAAAATTCTAAGGCTGTTAATCGAAAGTTGAATTTCCAAGTTCTTATTTTTTTGTCCAGGAATGGTATCGTGAATTCTTTGTTCCTTTTCCACCAACATTGGAAAAGCAGGTTGAGCTTACTACTAAACCACTTCTGCCGGATTCACCAAGGAATCTGATTGAAGCCGGTAAATACGAGAGAGTTCCTCTATTGCTGACCATCAATCGGGACGAAGGATACAAATACTTTGCTGAGAGTACGAAATCAATCACTTTCGTTAAGATTTTGATAAAAACCGTGACATTCGTTAGATACTTTCTAACAGGAGTTTTAAAGAGTCCTAAATTACTGCGAGATTTGAACCAAAATTGGAATTACATTGCCCCAATCACGTTTCTTTTTGGCGATGACCCTCGACTAGCTGGACGAAATATCACTGAAATTGCTGAGAGGGTTCGAAGGTTTTACTTTCCTAACCGACAAGTTACTTTGGAAAACGGAGGAAATTTAATAAATCTCTACACTGATTCCTGGTTTCTCTATGGCGTCCATGAAACAGCCCTGAAAATGGCTAAACGCACTGCAGTTTTTACAGGTTTGATCACATATGTCAGCAAGGGCTCAGGTTAGTACGGCAGACTTTAGCTTTTCTGCCTTAACCAATTATTATATATAATTTAAATTAAGGGTTTACTATTTTGTTGCCCAATTTTAAATATCCATTTGGACCAATCCCTTTTGCCTAAATTTTATTACTATTTTGACTTATCAGTATAATGCTGGATTGTACAGATTACATTTCACATGAGGACGAATTGCCATATCTATACAGCCCAGGCTATCAAAAGCATCCCATTGCGGACAACACCTCAGCTAAAGCAGTACCTGCACCGGATGATGTGCAATTTTCGAAAGGCCTTGTCAAGACTATTAGCAGTTTCGTTAAAACAGGGTATTAATATTTCTAACGGAAGAATGTAATCTCTAACGATTTTGCTGGACTAGAACTTACTAAAGTATATCTATATTTTTCTCTCTAGAGTTCCAGAAGTGACGCTTGGAAATTCCCCAGTGTTTATTCCAGTCACTAAGGCAGAAACAGAAACTGGACAACTGAACTGGCTTCGGTTGGATCTTAAGCCCAAGCTTCTAATTAACCCGTTCAAAGCCAGAATGGCATTTTGGAAATCGATCTACGAAAATATGTATGTTAATGTAATGACATAAGTATTTAAGACAGCTGGTAAGAATACTGTTAATAAACATTAGACTACATTTACGCTACAAATTGTATGTTAGTTTTAGTGCTAGGGTTAATTCCACTATTCTCTACATTTTTTGATACATTTGCAAACATTTTAACAATACTATTTCGAAGTTTAACAATCAATGTTACAGCAGACATGCAAAAATAAGCAAAACTTTCAATTAATCTATCTTGCATGCTGAACCCTTTCCATTCTACGACAAAAACAGCTGCTGTGACTGCTAAAATAGCTGCCAATATAAGAAAAATCGACTGAATTTTTGAGTCCTCCAGCAAAAGTGGTTTCTCTATTTCTTTTTCTTTTATCAGCCGCCGTCGCCATTGTGTTTTTCGGGACATTTCTGAATATGAAATATTATCAGGATGTATCATACCAATGATTCCAGACTCAGTCAGATATTGCCAATTTTGATTAAATTCGGAGTGAAGGTGTCCGTAAAATCCAGCAATGTACGAAAACCATAGTCCTGTGTTTCGAACCAAGCTGCAGTGAACTCCATATTTTTCTCTGAGCTGATGAAGTATTTCTTCTCCGCTTTCATCATCACTTAAAATACTGACGTAGTTACAGTTAGCCAGCAGCTTGAACACTAAGGCCATATTCATTTCCATCGGTGTGTAGTTCGAAAAAAGGCTTGATCTTACTAATTCAGAAGATATATTTTCTAAATTTGCAATCTTTTGAATCTCGTATTTGTATATTTTCCCATTTTGACCGAGTACTTTGTAGCCGTTTTCGAAGAGTTCCTTGAGAGTGGTGTACGCCCTAAGCTGAGGTGGTACGATGAGGAGACTTGAGAAAACCCCTTCATAGCCATAGTTAAAAATCGTAGAGACCAGAATAAAAATAATTAGAAGCTTTTGTTGTTCTAAAATCCTACAGTCCTGTCGCATGAGAATAGCATAAATCGGGAGCCACTCACCACGGAGTAATATGCTTAGCACAACCACCGTTACACCAAGTAGTAGCCATGACCCTATGTCAAAGGGATTTATCCAAAATAAAAAGCTAAAAGACATTTGTCTTAAAGTTCGGCTGCAATAAACCAGTTTGCTGGACAAATAATCTGCAAGGTTCTGCGACAGAAAATGACCTGAAGACCCTGGGAAATCAAAGTCCCAATCATTAAAATAAGGTACCTTAATGACTGAGTAATGTATCGCAGACTTTTTCAGAAAGAATTTATGCTGACGAGCAAACTGATCTGGAACGTAGTCAACGCTAAGGTTAAACTTATCTGCAATAAGCTCCATAACAATATGATCGCAATGAGAGCCAATTAAACGCGGATTTGTACGAGTACGCTCATTGACGAATTCGTGCATTAGGGCAATCTGATAAATCTCTGCATTTTAAAATCCAAAGGACGTAGTGCTAGTGGCTAAGAGGCAATACCACTAAAATATTTAAATACATTTCATTCTTGTCTGACCTCTAAAGTATTTAAAATATTTATTTAGTATTGACCTTTTAGGAATCAGGCCTTAGAATTGGAAATACTTTTTTGTGTCTTGCACGAAAGCCGAAAATTCAGTTAAATGGCAAAAGTAGGCTTAGCAGCCAGTAAAAGATAGAAGGATACAGTACAGCATTCATGTAAAAGCAAACAAATTTATATGAGACTAGGGATTGGTAATTGGGCATACACAAGCGTCTACCTGCGGATTATTTTTCTGTCCGTGATGCTAATGTGTGTTATAAATACAACAGCATAAGTAGTCCAGTAGACAATTTTACTAAAAAGGACAGAGTTTGTTTTATTTAATCAAAAACTAACGGGTTTATTCAGATGCCAGCAACAAGTCTATCAATATGGACAAAATGATGTCATTCATAATTGCAGGAAACATTCCTTTATGCACCGGAATTTTCCAAACTTGAAAACAAATATGGCGCAATGACTGATAACATTTAACTTGATACTGGTACTCGGGATTCAATAAACTAACATGAAGTCCTTTGATAGGCCTGATGGACTCTAAACAATCTTGTGACTTGTCCTGCATAGAATTTATTTCCGAGAAAGTTTGCTGAATAACAACCAGATCCAGCATTCCAATGAAAGTCAATCCAAGAAGGCTTAATAAGTTTAGTCTGTTGTTAAGTTTAATCGTGGAATAGAAGGCGCTTATTATAATTATTTCCATGATTAATAGCGCAAAGTCCGACATGCTCATTAGAAGATTTGAAAACCATTTGTTGAGATAGGTGAGGGCTTGGTAGGTGATTCTTGTCTCACGTTGCGAGGCTTCTACATGTTTCCTGGAAATATTTAAATGGAAATTATGCACCGATTCGCCAGCTATAGTTTTACTTTTTTAAGTATCGTGACTTCATTTACCAGTGTGTAAGTATAGCCAACCACCCAGCAGTTGAATTTATGCTGACAACCACCACCAGGAACATATAAAGTGAAACATGAAGCCATGTCAGAAATAATCATAAATGTAGCTAAGCTGGAAACGTATAAATTCAACAACGAGCTGTTCCACATTGTTATTATTCTGAAATTTTGCAGAGCATTCGTTTCTAAAATTAAGAATATTGCAGGCCCAAATACTAGCGTTGTTATAATGGCAGTCAAGCCGAAATATATTTCGTATTTCTCCAATCCGTCCTTCTCAGAGCGGCTTACCACGTACCGGCTCTCTTAAAGACAAGTAAAAATGGCGTCAAATTTATCGCATGCTTTGATATATTATACTAGGTATACCTAAACTCACTCAAATTTGCATTTAGTGCCAGAAAGCTATTGAGCCATTCAATTATTTCCGCATGATGAACGTACAAATGCAGTTGGCATACTAGTAGCGCTGAAATAATTGTCATCGCCCAAACCGCCAGAATTAGATTCATCGTATTCAGTTCAGAGAAGAATAGAACTCCGAAAGTTCCAACAATGATAAAACAAACAACGCATAAAATACTACAAATCTGAACAAATTTCCAAACTTTTAGTTTTGAAACAAATTTAACGATTTCCTGGTCTTGAGAGTTCCAGTCGAATGGTAAGAAATGCAAGCTAAAATACTGTAGAATATGAGCACTGTTCAAAATGAGCTTCAAATGGCTCAAAGACTGTGTTGAAATCATATTTTAAAATGTATTTATTGAGAAAACTGTCATACACAAAGGAAGGATTAAGACTACTGCATAGCCCTAAGTTGACGTTTATTTAGCCACTGGCTGGCCGATCATAAATAAGCCAGTTTTGTAAAGCCCTTTTAATTTCTCGATACTGCTTGATGTTCGTTTACGTAAGATGGAACACGGTTGACAATCGCTAAATAATGTAATAAGGTGCATTTAGATTTAAGCTACTTCTAAGTTAATTTATGTACGGAACAATTCTTTTAAGCAAGCAAATGGCTTCTGCAAGATTTATATGGAAAAATAAGTTTAGTATTTCAACCGTTCAACAGTCTGAAACATTTCTTTTGTAATAAACTAATGCTGCACTTGTTGGCGGAATAGGTGAAAATAATTTAATCACTTAGATCAGGCGCGTAGCTAGGATTAGGTTTCGGGGAGGGTTTTGAAATTTCCCCCAAAAACCGATTTTCGCGATTTTCGTTTTTCCAGAATTTGAAGCGAATTTTCGCATGAATTAAAGGTGGAAATGTTGCAAATGGTGAAAAATATTACGAATAAAGCGCCGCAGGCGCGATTTTTTGACGATTTGTACAAAAGTATTGAATTTTTGAAGCTATTTTCTTGTTTTTGAGCACATTCGCTGTCCGGAAAACGTTTAAATTAAGTCTAGAAAAAATAAACTGCGCCGCAGGCGCGAAATTTTTGAAAAAAAAATAAAAATTTCATTTTGTCAAACCTTTCGGGGGGGGTTTGAACCCCAAAAACCCTATCCTGGCCACGCGCCTGACTTAGATATTCTCATTTTGAAATATTGGTATTTTCCACAAAAATATTAAGCTATAGTTTACCGTTTTGCTTTGGAGTTCGCAGTTCAAATACATAATGAACTAGAAATAATGAATTAAAAATAGCCGTGATAGTAAAATGTCAATAATCTATGTACATAAATACAAAGACGTGCAAATTATGTTCATTTTGAGGGTTGCATTAAATTTTGTATTTTTTTTCAGGTTAAGTGTGACAGCTCAAAGTTCTTAACTTATTTAGCTAGAATTTAAAGTTTACAGCAAGTCTGTAGATTTTCAAAACACTTGAATCATAGGTATGGATCCATTTAGGTTTCCCCAAGCCTAATCATACGTTTTAAATATCCATAATTACTAATTTCTGTGTAACGTTGTTTTCGAATGGTTCAATTTGTACTACGTCATTCAAAATATGCATCTAAAGCTCATGTGGCAATAATGGTCCCGTTTATGCACCCTTCTTAGCCCTCAAAAATTCTAGAACAACTTTTGGATTGATTCTTTCAGTTGCGGTAGGACAGGGCCATTCCTTCTCAATATTCATATTCGAGTCAAACAGACAGTCCCCACCGAGTTGAATAACATCATCAGTTTTATCTGGCGTAGGTGCTTGGCCTCCAGAAAAGAGATACTGAATGACATACATGATTGTTTGTCGGCACCATGTCTGCACAAAAATTAAAAATTGCATATCAAATTAAAGAAGAAAGCTAAGGTGTTTAGATCCAATCGTAAACAAGCTTACACGTTTCAAACTTCGGGACAATCCAAGGGCGTTGTAGAGAATTCGGTCACTGTCTAAATACACCGGAAATGGGCATTTCCCCTCTAGCCATTCACGTGCCTTTGCAGGTTGTGTAGAAAAGGATACAATGATGACTTGACAGCCAAGACGGCCTAGTTCTTCCTGGATAGGGGAATAATGCGCTATTTTAAAATTACAGGGATTGCATGATAAATGGTACAAAAATCGTTTGTTTATGAATATGCTTACCATACATGAAGTCACTGCCAACGTATGGAGTTGACAGGGAGGTCAGGCAAGATGGCGAATGAATATAATCCACGTCCATTTCCTGACTCGACAAACATCTTGAAACGCGACTTTGGCCAGCGTGTTCCCCTTTGAATCTTCTAACAATTCCAATTCACCTTCCTTCAAAGCCTCTCGCCCAAGGCTTTCTCCAGTACCTGGAATATTCCCATTCTTTTTAATCAAGCCCTCTAGATTTTCCAACAAGAGTTCCCACTTGGCTTCAACTTTATAAAATTCATCAATAATCTGAGGTTCTTGAGAGCTTCGCGGTTCCAAGTACATGTTTCCAAGGATCTCCAACAGGTTCTCCACTGAAGTTACTTTGAAGCCTGTTAACACTTGTCCGTAAATCGAAAAACATTCCCAGAATTTCCAGGCTCCGCCACTTCTAAGGAACTCTTCTATTCCTTTCTCCTTTACTTCAGCTTTTAATGTAGTAATTAAGGTGTTCAGATCTTTGTTGAATTTGCAAAGGACGTTCAGTCTGTTTGGAATTTCATCGGGAATTATGGTGGAGGAGCGACAGCAATCCATGCTGCTGACAGTTCAGTTTCAGCTTTGAAATGGAGTTTATTTATAAGTTTTAGTTGGTTTTGTTGCTTCAGAACGGGTTTGCCGAATTAAAATCATTCTTTATTGATTAACATCGCTCGCTGCAGGTTAATTATATTGTAGTCAACAGCTAATTCATAAAATGCACGACGGATTTATCACGATTTATGCAGGTTTCCAGTAACGTCGGATTCCATCCAACGAAGGAATGCGTGACCAACCAGTGTAATTAGTTTTCCCAGAAGGAGATCAAAACGAAAATCGAATGTTGCCCAGATTACCTGAATGTCAATAGCCATCTTTACATTCATCCACGAGAAAATACATTCGATTCACAACAACAGTTGCATAGATTTAAGGGTCTTTGTTTATCTTGTCATGATCGAAAATAAATCCATATTGCAAGCTCTTCTTCTTTGTCAATATATCAACTTGTTTCGTGCTTCGTGGATCATGAATTACTAAGTGCATGCATTGTGCAGTTAAGTCGAATCTGAACTGACCTTTGAGAACGGGGTTGACTGTTTGCATGCCTCTCGGAAATAGGCAACCTTTCGTGTTCGTTTCGTGTATCAGAGTACGCAGGTATCCAATAATTGATTTCCGAAGAGCAAACCGAGTTTTCGTCAATCTTAAAAATCAATTTCTCATTTGATTTGCGGGTGCAGGGCATGGGCTTTGATTTACTCGCATTATTTTGAAACCCTTGATTTCCCCTGTTAGCATCCTTACCAATTCGAATTTACAATACATGCTTAGGCATCTACGCCGAATTAAATTAGTAATCATTTCTTTACTTATGTAAAAAAAAAAAAAAAAAAAAAAACGTTGTACCAGTTCGCCGCCCCACTTGACCTTAATTTTAGCCCAGAAAGTAAATTTACTGAGATTTGCACAACTGTAGATTTGCACTACTTTCGATCTGAATCGAAAGTATGTAGAATCGCAGCTGAATCTAAATCTGCGGAGACTGAGCGTAATCACAGAGCGTGCGACGCCACAGATTACACGGTTTCCGACGCTTGCGCCCACGTTAGGCTTGTGCTTCGCCCTTTCATTTCCGGACCCTGTTCTATGCTTCCTGTAATGCATTACAAATATTCGAGTAAAACTTTTAGCCTGAGCTGCAGAGTTCTTCAATAACAAGTGGCAAAGCAAAAAATGAAGATGCAAAACCGAATCGATGCATTTATTTGTGATAAAATGATTTCAAAATTCAGGTAGAGTTTACAAATTAATAAAGCATTATTGCTTGGTAAAATCAGATTAATGTAAGCGCACTTAAATTGTATAGCTATGCGCACTCGCAAATTCCTTCACGAAGTTTCTCCAGAGTCTTTCTCCTGAAAGTGGCTAAATCCGGAAAACCCCTGGACATGTCAATGGAATTCCATTATCTCATCTGTCATCTTGGCTTGGGTACATGAGCTCCGATCCCGTTTCAGCACACAACTTGTTCCAGTTTGACACTGCAAATCCGGAGCCTGGCTTCCAAGTGACGCTAGTGCCTCTCGTGGAACGCAGGTAGAAGCTCGATTAAGACGACAGTTGGATCCTTCACGAGACGACGACATTCGAATCCCTGCAATGGCCGTATTGGCACACCCGCATTTCCTGTTACTCTGGCACTGAAGATTCTTCTGGGAATTGCAGAAGTTACCAGTGTTTCGGTTCACAGTTTCGATATCTGCGGCCATGGCGTTGATTTGGTTTATGTTCATGGACAACATAGTGTTGGTAAGTTTTTCGTTCAAGGCAGTTCTCTGGGCTTCATCTGCAACAGAGCACGTTGCTCCAT
This sequence comes from Ceratophysella communis, assembly GCA_009869905.1. Taxonomy (NCBI): domain Eukaryota; kingdom Metazoa; phylum Arthropoda; class Collembola; order Poduromorpha; family Hypogastruridae; genus Ceratophysella; species Ceratophysella communis. The sequence goes on from VNWX01000953.1 coordinate 8,947, forward strand.
ATTCGAGGATGTTCTTGGCGTGCAAAGCTCTGGTCGCAGATTGCAGTGGCGTTGTACTAATCGCTGTTTCAGTATGACCACTAAGCAGCAGGAAACCTCCCATGAATAATAAAAATGACTTGAACATTTTACAGAAAGTTATCGAAGTATACCAAAATATTTTTGACAATATTTAAAAGAGCGTCACAAAATGCTGCCAGGAAGGCAAACGCGAAGACGCTTGTGATGAAAACGTGTGTAAAATGCAAGCCTTCAGCCGGTCACCAAATTCCATATGCTAATGGTAATTAAGGTCGTATTAATTAATCTCCGATTTTGATTTAATTACCGTAAATTGGCAGAAATAAATTTGTGGCTACAGATTTTGATGCTCTATTTACTACTGCGGGATTGAATATAGTGCTGAAAATTTAATTTAAATAGGCTCTTAAATGCCCTGAAATTATTCGCACTGACAAATACCCTTGTTAAGCTNGAAATTATTCGCACTGACAAATACCCTTGTTAAGCTTTGAGACCGTTCTCCTAACAAAAGCGGGTTGATCAGGATAGCCCTTGACGAGGTCGAATGATTGATATACTTCTTCCTGAATAATGCTTTGAGTACATTCAGTATGCAGCTTGATATATCGACAGCTTGTTCCGATTTGACATTCCAGGTGTGGAATTTGCACGTTGTATCCCAGCATAGCTAAAATTTCTCTTGGCATGCAATTTGTACCTCGGTTGAGCCGACAAACCCCACCTTCCCGGGACGTGGACAGCGAGACTCCATGGACATCAGAATTAGAACAACCGCAGTAACCCGTCCGCTGACATTCTAAATTCCTCTGAGAGTCACACAGCTTCCGGTCACCGATATCCTGTAGGAATGTGTCGATATCCACGGTTAGGTCCTTGATTCGAAGATAGTCGAAGCTCTGGTAGGCTCTCGTTAATTTGATGTTCAGAGCAATCCTTTGGCTTTCGTCGTCAATTGAACACTGCATTCCGTACTCCAATGTATTCTTATTGTAAAGTTGAATCAATGTGGCTTGAAGGGATGTTTCCTCGGCTATGACAACTCGGTTGACATAAGCTCCCATAAGAAGCCAAGTCAAGACGGCGACAAGAGAATCTTGCGGCATCTTCTACACCTTCCAAAGACGTGTACTAAACTACGTTTACTGCTTTAATGTTTGGCTATGTTGCATGCCTAGCTAAATTTGCGGTTTTACGAGTTTAGGACAATTAGGACTTATCATTCTAATTACATTTATTTCCTGTCAAAATTTCGTATACACTAGATGATACAGCTCTCTAATTGTGGCCCAATTTTCGCCGCCCAACTGTCGCTCGCCAAATTTCCACCATAATGATATTCACCTATAAAGTCCGTCTGCTCAAGTTATCTCTACAAGCATTTGAATGGAAAAAACATGAATATGCTATAAATTATTCACATATTCATTTTTAGTATTAATCAGGAATTATTGGCAATAGTTCTGCAAAGTTCCGATCTCCATATAAAACAAATTAAGGTGTAAAAACACCTTATTAGACATGAAAAGTAGTCAATACAGGCAATTATTTCAGTTCAACGCCCGCATAAAGTGTATTCGACGTGAAAATGTGGTAGGTATTTTAGGGTGAATATTTGCACATATTACAGGTGTCATTCACTATCGCTGCTTTATTGTTTGATTTAGTCGTCTTTGCAACCTGTTCGATTCCAGCAACCAGAGCGTGTGTACGAACTAGCTGAAACTGGAAAGGTCCAAGTCCAAACCGTAAACTGTAAGTTGATCTAGTAATCAAGTTTAAGTTCGGTAGCTTGTGAATTCATGTCTTGATTGAATATAATCCTATTATTCTATATAAAACCAATTTTTTGAAATAATAAATGATTTTTAGATTTGAGGAAATGCAGTTATCACTCAAGAATATGCTGCTATTAATCAGCATTCTTGGCCTTATTTTACCTGATATGATGTATGTAAAAGCAAGACTTTTTGTAAATAAAGGATTTTAAAAATGTTTAACGCGAGGTACCAGCAGCACTGCCCGCTTAGAGACGTGTAATACAAACAACCCAAAACAATCGTGGACCCTGGACCCTGATGACTTTATTTTCAACAATAGCCCATCCAAAGGGTGTTTGCTAGGCTACACATCCGGTTTTGCATCAATACAGGCCTGTGAGAAAAATAATGATTATCAGAAATGGACTTTGGGAAGCAACATGCAACTATTTAATCGAGGACTATAGCAGTATTTGCTGTGTGGCATGTCTATTCAACAGAAATGCAAACGAGGCCGGCGTGAAGATGTGCAAGGAAGACTCAAAAACTGAAGCTGAGAAATGGGACGAGCAGCTAGGCTAGAACTAATTCAAGTCCTCAGTTCCAAAGAAAATCAAAACGTAGTTATGATACTAGTCTAACACTTTAGTCAAAGTCAAAAAATTAAATCTCTCAGGAAGAGTAATATAATAGCTAACAACTCGTACCTGCGTATAAAAAAATCTAGTACTTGTCTGTAGCAATTGGTAGCTCACAAAAGCAGTTAGCAGTTGCTTTGCGTGTGAAAACAGTATATATTGTAAATCTGAAATATTTTACTTCTAATTAAATAAAGCTTATTATTCTCAAAAAAATTTGTTTCGCAGGATCCAGTTTGTCCACATCTATTTAAGGTTTTTTGTGTAATCTGAAATGATATTTTTCCTATGCCCTGGTTGTGGTTGCATTAAAATTAACACTTAAATATGTAGGTCTAGGCTAGGTACAGTTCCGATATATTCGATTTACGCCAAGAAAGTCGCCCAATTCAACCTTCAGTTTCAGTCGTTTAATAATCTAACTATTGATAACACAAAACATAATAAAGGAAAATGGAAACACAGACACAAAAGTAACAATAACAAAATAAATAGGATATGTATGAAATAAAACCATAAGCGAGATACTGGCTACTGTAATGACAGATGATAGATGTTTGGTAATTTCTGCTGCTGACCATATCTTACTGGTTGACCTCTGAAAGGATTCCGCATACAACGCTCTGAGTAGTCCGTTTTCATACCAGGCAAACAGCTCGTACGCTGCACTGGTAGACGTCGTTTGCAGTTTGCGTATTCTAAATCATGACACCTCGGTTTGTAGTCTTCCCAACTATTCAGTAACACTTGACCCTCTTCACAAAAGCCCTGAGTTCCGGTTCGGTAGCATTTCTTCTGGTGTTGAAACCAGAAGTTGACGCCGCGAGAAGGGTTCTTTGTTGTTTCGGCTTTACAGGCGTTCCGTTTGCAGACGGGATTCTGACTTAGGCCGAAAACCAGCCATTTGCCGGGGCTGCAGGGACCCTAGAATTATCATATAGATTTCATAAATACAAGGTTGGGCATAAACTATTTAACAATATATTTTGAAACTTGGCAATTAGCGGCTTACCTGGTCATTGACGTAATAGCAACGCTTGGTTTCTGGCCAGTAAATCAGCGGTCGTCCGCAGCGAAGGCTTTGGTCGCAGTCGCACGTACCTATAATTTTAAAAATCAAATGAAACATATTAAGTGATCATAACCATGAAGTAAGCATTTGATAAAGTAAATTGGCCATGTCTTACCGTAATCATCGTCGATCATTGTAAAGGCCATAAGCTTTCCACATGGACCGCGACTACCCACCAAATAACACTGCCGTGTTTCCTTATGATAACGATACGGCGGGCCACCGTCATTTGTATCCTGGCACAGACTCGTTCTGCATGTACCCGAGAATTAAAGTTTAATTTAAAATTTTTGTAATAACAATGCATTCTAGATTCGGCGATAAATTAACTTACGGTTTGAACATGGTCAAAGCAGCAGGGTTAACAGGTCGAAATCGGAAGCCTGGGTAAGGATTCCATCTGTTTTCAATTACTGAATGATCGTAGAATCTTCCACAGGATGTAAACGCGCATAAATGCAATAATATATTTAAAACAATAGCTTTCCATGGAATTCTCTTCGCAGAAACAATAAACATCGCTGTACTTTTTATGAAATAAATTACAAAACAACGAGTAAAGATTTGAAAGCTTCTGATTTGCACGACGTCTACGTCTCTAATGTGGGAGAAAGTGTCGCTATGCCGCAAAGATTACGTGTACCTGACTTTATTATCGCATATGCACAATTTATTTTAATGTATAGAGATCGTGGCGATCACGTAATAGGCAGGAGGGCCAACTTCTGTGGATTCTTAGATGAGCTTGAGCTGTACTTTACTAATTAACTGCAATATACCAAGTGAAAATCCGTCCCATCGAAGAGACGAGAACTGGTTTGAATGTCACTTCGAAGATACAAGTCCAAGATCATTTGACAAGAGAAGGGGTCTTCGTTCGTATAGCCAAAGTGAAACGGAAGCAGACTTGCGAAAATAATAACTAATTTGGATGTACTTATGCTTTCGTGTTGTACGTAGGTACTGGGGCGTTTGAGTGCATTTATGCTACAAAGTATTGCATTATAATTAAAGGGAAACCCTATAAGACACCAAAACATTTGATAATCGGAGGGATTTCCCGAAAACAAGATAGATTTGTTATATTTTATAATTAAAATAAATTGATTTATTGACCAATTGTAGCCTTATCTTTAGTGTCTTTGGCTTCACAGCCCATGGGTATTCTTATGTGTTAAGTTGATATTTCTACTTAAAATTTGTATAATTTGCACATCTAAAATTTTCTAAATCTGGCGACTGGCGACTTAAAATAAAAACTCTGGAATAAATATTTCGGAGTGTGCGCTAATATTTAACGCTTCCCGTAACCGCCACCACCGAATCCACCCCCACTCCCGCCGAAGCCTTTTCCGCCTCCACCGATACTGTATCCTTTCCCGCCTCCTCCGCCGCCGTATCCACCACCACCACCTCCGCTTCCACCGAATCCTTTCCCGCCTCCCCCACCACCGTATCCACCACCTCCAAATCCACCTCCGCTCCCGCCAAATCCTTTTCCGCCACCACCTCCCCCGAAGCCGCCGCCTCCATACCCTCCACCACCGCCGCCAAAACCCTTCCCACCGCCTCCACCGTGTCCACCATGACCTCCGCCTCCGCCCCCATATCCTCCACCACCCACGGGTATTGGCACAACTTGAACAATGGTTTTGGGAGGCCCGCAGTAGCAACCCCCACCGCCGCCGCCCTTTCCTTTGCCCTTGCCTTTCTTTTTGAACAAGGCGTCGCTTGGGTCGACAATCGCGAGCAGTACAAGCGTCGCCGCCAAGAGCGGAATGACCTGCACAAACGTCACAAAAATTAATTTTAAAACATTAGTTTTCAAGATTGCTAGATTTATTGTATGTGCGTAAATTATAAAATTTTCGACTTACCTTGCTTGGAATCATCTTAATTTCTTAAATTTTTATAAATAAATAAGCCTCTGAGTCCAAAGCACAACTTTACAAAGGAATGACAGTTAAAACGGTAAATCTCAGCTTTATATATTTCCCTAAATTCGGCTACCTGTCACCGTAAAACTGAAGATGAGAACATAACTTAGGCCTAGTATTAAAATGCAAAATATTATTGTTTGACAGACGTCAGGCAATAATGCAGATCTGAATTTCGAGATAATGAAGAAACGTGCAGCTATTGTGCCAACTCATGTCCACGCCGCGTCGACACTCTCCCTTTCATTAATTGACATTTTATATGAATCGCAATGTAATAATAATCATGATTTTTGCTTTTGCTTAAACCGAAAACATTACGCTGAATATCTGCTGCACTTTACCTTGTTATCCTCAAAAATGAAATGACCAGGCCAACAGCGAACACTTACCTTCGTGTTACACGGATTTAATCTTTGACGAAAGACTTTTAAGCTTACGCTTGTAACAACGAACAATTGACCAAAAATCCATTGTATTTATTCTCAATTTGCTTTATATTTAGTTTACCTGAGCTACACTGCTTTTTGTAACAGTAACAGTTAGTCTAGGAATACATCTCGGACTTTGCAAAAGTCACTTATGCAACGTACTAGTGGCCTAGTAATGACCGCTTCAATAATTTGTAAGAACAATAGGCTACTCGCTCAATTAGGAACAATACTTCTTATTAGAGCTTCTCACAGCTATTTACCAACAATGTGTAAGAAACATGCAACACATTTTGACATTTTCTAAAACAACACTCATCTCATTTCTCAGCTATACCTCGTCTATAAATTTTAAATTTTAATACGTATTTGAGTTAATTGTAGGTATTTTTCAAGGGAATAAGTCATTTAAGCTTAAGGTACGTTTTCAAGAGGTATAGGGGTTAAATATATTTTTGCTTTCTTATTTAGAATCTAGGGGGAAGTTCATATTTATGGGCTAAGCAATTGAAGGGTTATCTGAATTTTGTACTTAGTTTATACGTTTTTAAATTTCCAGCTGAGTCCTCTGCCGAACACATCATAGTAGTGTGTCTGCATACAAGGTTTTATAGTTCTACGGATATTTTACACACTACTAGTTATCGGAGCCGTCGAAATTTTTAAGCTTTTGCTCGAAACTTCGAGCATTCGGATTTTATCACATCTTGATTTCACTTCTTGATATTCATCTCTCAACATTAGTTAATAGCTTTCTCTCCGCTTGTTAATTATGTAATTACTTTAAGGAGCTAACTTATTAGCTGACCAGTTAATTATGTGATTCAATTATAAGACTTTCCTGAAAATATGAGGAACTACCTAAACACTTTGATATAAGTATTTTGTTTTCATGACTATTCGAAAGCACCATTCAGTTTACTAGTGTTTTAATAACATTTTAATTTAAATCAACAATTATTTGACAAAATGCACAAATTCAAAAGTCGCCGCAATAAAGTTTCAAAATGGCAGCTAAGTTTATGCCATCATCGCCATTTTCAAAAGTGCACAGGGAATATTTTAAGTCAGCTCAATTTAAAATTTAAAACATCTTAAAATTCCTTAAATTTCTACGAGTATTCACTGGTCAGGCGACAACTGCTGCTAAAATGATTGGTGGAGCCTCGTCATGATCTTCTATGCTTGTATTCCGACGCTCGGTCATTTTTCGGATGAAGTTCTTTATTTTGCACTTGACGTGGTGTTTCATAATACGAAGCATGACCCATCATCAACTGCTCTAGAATAATACTTGCTTTCTGGGCTACTGGCTCTGGACTTGAGGAAGGTAACGTGCCCGACCATGTCTTTGTGTTATTCTTAGGATGTTTCAAAGTAAGGCTGGCAATTTTATTGTATTTCCGGGCACTGTTGCTGGCGGTATTTGTATTTGGCGGAATTGTCGTGGAAATGGCCGAGCTGCTCTGCAAGAGGCGGGCTAACATGGTTGTTAGAGCGCGTTGCCGTGGCGGCTGCAAGTTACTCGTCAATGCTCCTTGACCTGCTGCTGTGCCTTCGGTCCGATTATTTATGCTGGTGCTTTGGTCACCAGTATCCAATGGGGCAGCGGCGGAAAACGGCATGGACGTCGTGGTTATGTTGAGGCCAGAGGCGGGTTGGGCCATTCGGAGAAGGTCTTCGTTTTCCTTTCGTACTGGAAATTCACAATAAAAATGGTATTTTAGAACATGAGCAACATTGCAAGAAATAGGCATACCAGGTTAACTTCCAGTTAGTCAGGCACAGGCATTTAGGTCAGGGTCCTAGTCTCAATTTGTTCTGATCGTGACAGTTTCTCAATCCCCGGAGCATACTATAGAATAATGGGACAGGGACAGGACATGCGGTACTTGGAACTCTGCATGTGATCAAACCTTTGACATGGTTGGAGATTGACATGACAGGTTCCCCGAAGTGGAATCGAGCTTGATCTCTGGTTTTACGTGCACTTTGTGCACTACACTCAAATTCTTGTAAATAGAAAATAACATTAGAAATTCATGAATCACTCGCTGGTAGATCCAAACTGAGCGCTTCTAAGAGCAGCAGCGATGCACTGAAAAGCACGAGCCTTGTCTCCAACAAACTACTGCCTGATATACAGTAATTTGTAATTGCAAGTGGTCAGGCAAGGTTGGATCCCTTTCGTTCACGTAATGATCTTTCCTGAACAGTAGTAAAGTAGTAAAACAAAGGCAACCTCGGTACTAAAATTATCGTTACACTTTAGTACCCGGGTCGGACGATCTAATGCAATCTAATGCTGTTCTGTCATGGACTCAGACTTTTACGATGCTTTCACTACTAGACTGGATAGAAAGTAGACATCGGATCCGAGATACGAATCCCGGATTTCTAATCACATGCATGTAATGGAAGCTGCATTGGGAATTCCTACAGAGCGATTAACGACCGCTGTGAGTGGAATTTTGTTTGCTAGGGTCATTGTACTCTCCTATGTTGGAGCTATAGAATTTATAGATCCGGAGCAGTCTAGTAACTTGAGTTAATTGACGACAAATTGCCTACAAAAACAAGACGTTATA
>VNWX01000954.1:0-17386 GCA_009869905.1 Ceratophysella communis
TCCCAAATCCTCTCGAGTTTTCCTTTTTGATGACTCTCCATTGTTCTCATTATATTGTTGTAAATTGTAAATGAACTTGTGAAAATTATCAGGAGCATTGTAGTCGTTTGCCTCCGTTTCTGCGTACACACAAGTTCACTGCATTCCATTTGTCATTGTTGTAAAAAGGCTCCACACGCACACGAAGACCAAGAAGCAGAATAAAAAATCACAAGTCCATATCCCATCGGACTCATCCCCCCTTCAAACTCTCATTTTCATTATTACTGTCATTTTCCTTTTTGTATGACTCTTTTTGCCTATGTAGGAGAAAAGGGTGGTTTTCTGCATCTCCCAATTCCCTTTTCAATATCGTGATTCATCCCTCTCGCCTTTTCTGAGCTTCAAGTCTCAAAATCTGACTGTAATTTGAATATGGAAAGACATGATCTTTCCCTGGCGGCGGAGGGTTGATTGTCAAATTCTGATTCGTGACGCCCTTATAGCGCAGTCAATATTTCTCTCAAAAGAATATTCAGTACTCGAAAGTTGTATATTCAAAATTTATTACTTCCTAGCCCAGGCCTTGATGCTTCGGCTCCAAGAATAATAACGATGCTAATTTGTTTTTGAATCTTTTGCACGAATACATAATTATCGATCGCGTTCATCGTCCGGCCTGGGCTCGAGCTCGAACGAAATATGATACGATCGAATTTTCTACGTTATATATTTAATATCTATTTCAGTCGAAAACATAAAGAATTTGAAGTCCATTAGCGTACAGAAATTCAACTGGTCCATGACTCGTTGAGATAAACCAAGCGATATGAGCTTTCCTGTTTACGACGATGTGGAATGGGGATACAGTGCACTGTGAGTCATCCATAGCAACAATGAGCAGCAGAACCAGAGAAAAGCATGCTTAATTCACGGCATTATTTACCTGTCGTAAAATGAACTCAAGTCTCTGAGCCTTGACCTTTCCTAGAACAAAGCATGCGGGATGTAAAAAATTGTGCAATGTCCACCACGCTTGGCATTCCAACAATCTGTAATTCACAACAATGCAGATTTGTCGCCAGATTGGTTCAGTTCATGTTGTAGATGCCTCTATTCATTTGTGAACACATTGACCGCGAATATATCTACCAATTCTGCTGGCTCTTATGTTCAGCGTCCGAGCATATTCAAATTCAATGTTCAAGGTACCGATTCTGGTACGGCGAGAAGAGGAAGCCTGAATGCGTTTTTATTAATAGTCGAGGCCTGTTGTGCATGAAGTTTGAGTGATCATTGAAGGCGGATGTAATGTGAGTTTAATATAAAAAGTCTGGCTCCTTTGATTCGACAACCCTTTCCTCTTGAAACCATATGAATAAAACTCAAAGGGAATTTAAGACTTAGGCCTAAGAGGGACTTGCATAAGGTAGAAGCCAGGAGCTTAGTTTCTCACACTTTGTGAGTCTTCTTGAAGGCGGCGTTGATGATGTTCATAAGGAGCATCAGCATTTGATGGAGTTGGACGGAAGGAAGTCTTCTGGGGCCCTTTCTCAAGTTTCCTTTGATGAGAACTGATGGGATGAGGGCATGTTCCATTTTCTCGGGATTCTGCTGGAGCATCTAGCCTAGCAACTTGTTCCCGAGAGGTCTCACAAAGGAAACGGGCAGAAACTGAATCCCTTCCGGTTCTTTTTCCAAGGCTCCTCATTAGTCCATTACGAGTAACTTAGGCTCAGAGCTCGATACATAAGGCTAACGGGATGAAATTATTTACTCAACTTTAACATGGCATTCAAGATCAAGTAGCTTGTGAGGTATCATTTTCTTTACTTTTGTACGAAGTGAAAATATTTCTAGAGCGCGTCTAACATTTTTTGGAACATTATTAGCAGTCCCTCAAAGGCTAAACTCTGCGCCAAAGAGATGTAAAAAGGGTCCTTTTAATGTAATTCTAAGCTGAACTGAATCTGCCACCATTAGCAGTCACGAAACATTTGATCTGAAAGCATGTTCTAGACAGTTCCATTCTCCATTTATAAATAATTGTCATAAGTTGCATGATTGGATGTTGAATTATTAATGTAATTTTAATTAATGAAATGGTTATTAATGGAATACATATAAGCGGTATCTTTATCATCATCATTGCTGGTTATCATGCACTTTTCTATGAGAATGAAGTCATCTGGCAATGACATCTGACATCATTTGCCCGGAAGCTATCAAAATTGTAAGCTATAGAGAGCCAGAAAATCTTCAAAACGACCAAAGTTTAAATTTAAAAATTTAAAGTCTAGTTTTTCTGGACTAAAATTTTTCACATAGAGAAAAAATTCTCCTTTCCATTATAGTTGAGCTTCAGAATTTAAGAATTCAATCATTTAATTTTCATAACTTATTTTAATTACCGTTTTCAAATCTTCAAATATTCTGGAACTGGAAACCAACCATTTCTTTTAACAGGTCTCTCTGAGCAAATTTTTTCAGCAACACATTTTTCACATCTTAGAGTGTGATTCACACACTATAGAAGACGGAATTGACAGATTTGATCGTGATGGCGCATAATAATTGAGATAAACACATTGTGCTCACTTTCAGATTAGGGTTTTTATGCAATCGTAGAAACGTCAGTCACAAGTATGAGGTAAATAGTTGCATTAGTAACTCAACTTCTAATAGTTTCAAATGAAAATTGATTCGTAAAGTCTCCTTTGGCATTCCTGAAGGAAGGGTTTTATACATCCAGAAACATCGGGTTCGGACATATGCCAAAATCCTGATTAAAATATCCTCTCATGTTTAGAGACCTACTCATCAAAAATACACGCAAACTCGATTCAATTCGGCTTTTCCAGGCTGAATGAATGTAAAATTGACTATTGCATCACAGATCACAGTCTGAATAGACAGGTTCTTGTGGCGTAATAAGAGTAACTCCAGGTAAAAATTATATGGTTGGAGTGGAGAATGTTGGCCTTCAACCCAAGGAACTTGGATTCTCAATTCCGACGTAATGCTGCCTATCAAGTCGTTTGAGCGTCTTTGGTAAACACGGTTGTTGTGACATTGATATTGATTGTCCGCCTCAATTAACTCAGCCGTACTAGTTGCAACCTGATACCTGATAAACGTGCTAAGCTAACCTAATGATGATTATAGCTAAGGTAAATTTTGAAATATGAGACGCTATAATTACACAATGAATTGATCACGCAAAACAAGCCAAAACCGAAAGCCGACAAGTGAAGGAACAAATACTTAGGATGAGCCTTGTGTAACTTGTTAAAAAATGCATCGCACAAGCGTCAGGACTGTTTGTCTTCGTGGACTCGTACTCGTGGCAGCAATTACATATTTTGTGAAATCCATCAAGCGAATGTTCTTTCAAGAAATACGAATGACCTTCAGGAAGTACTAACTAAAGCCAATTGACAAAAATCACATCCTGAGTCACAAAAGGAAAGGAATAAGCAATAAATATTTGATGAGACAAATCAGCAAGGATTATTGACCCGTCCAAAGCGACGTCTCCAAACAGGGTTGACATTTTTAATTACAATGCAAGTGTGCAGGAATTTTAAATTTTGCAGGGATGTGTCTCGCTCATGTGCGCCATAAAATTATTTAATTAATTTCGAAAGTACCTAAGCTTTATTCAATTTTACCCTGAGAAAATCGAGCTTCAATTAGAAAATTCCAGCCAATAAAATACAACCCTGACTTCTGGAAAATACTGGCCTGCTAAAATTCAAAGTGTAGAATCATCTGACTGAATTCCATGCTAATGGAGACGTCAGAATGCCTAAGTGAACATGCAGACGCAGACCGACTCTGCACTTCCATATTTCCATCAATTACTCAGTCGAACCCTGCGTCCGCTTCTAATTAAACTACAACTAGCTGCAAATGGAAAGCCTCCTGCAGCCACGCTATTCAATCGTATACCCTAGCGTATTACAGAAACGTCGTAATTGGTAATTGGAAGAGGGCAATGAATGAGTAACCTTGGGCAGAGCACACTCCACCTTGGCCAGTTGTAAATGTAAATTATAAATAATATATAATGCCTCGAGTGATGGAACTTGACTTCTGCTGGAAAAGGTCTCTACAAAATAGCATTTTTATGTCCAAAAAAATATCGTCAAAGTCAGTGAAACCAAGCGAACCCAACAAAAAACCACAAACAATAGAATTAGTTCTAGGAGAAAAAAGACAAAAGAGATTTGAGGGTGAAGCTTATGTCATACTAAATCTCTAGTAGAATTTGCATCCACTTGTTACAAATTCCTGAGTACTTAGACGCTGCCGTGTATCTGCTCTTCCTTACGTTGCTGCTGCGTCGTAGCCCGTCAATATAGTTTCTCCGAAATTGATGTTAAATGTGAACATGGAACGTTTTTTTGTGATACGAAATACCAAAGGTTTTTTCATTCGAGAGCAGACTAGTTGCCTCAAGCTATTTTTACATTAAAAATGAGCCAGATATATGCCGAGCAATGCCTAAGAAGCCTCTGTTTCTTTCTGAAGAAGAAGTAATATATGGAACATGGAACTGTAGCTCCTTTTAAAAACCTTATTACGCTTCCACGTGCATTGGAGACTCCCTTAAGCTCACAGTTTCAAAATCTGTTATGTAAATGAGAAATTCAAATGAACTGCAAGAGAAAGAGCTTCTTCCATATATGTTCATCAGTTTTTCTGTACATTGGCTACGCTGTTCGGATATTCCCTTTGCACAGAGCTTGAAATTTAAATATGCTGTTCCATACGCCTCCGGATGAATATATGGAAACGATAATCCGGGTTCATGTAATATTGTTTAATAAGCAATTTCTGAGCAGCAGCAAATAATAGTTAAAGTCGAAATCGACTTAAATCCTTAGTAATAATGCATTGGCAAGTCCCCAAATTACGCTCACAGGAATTCCATTGTAGTTTATGCATCTCTGGAATTTGACTGTTAATTTTTACTGAGTAAATTCAAAGCGAATCGCTCTAAATGTATTGTCATTTAAGCCTGGTATTACATACGGGACGCTTGGTATTTAGACCTCCTGGGTGCCGTTAGGTCTGGTCTGACTGGATCCGAAAATTCAATATGTACTCTAATCTAATGTCATTTGAAAAGTAGCACAATGGCACAGCAATATTACTGTTTTTGATACGAGTTCACATTTATGCCCGAATATTTTCCTTTACAAAATTTGGTGAGCACTCGTACATCGGCTGTAGTACGTTCTACATATGGTGGCGCGTGTGGTGTATTCAGATGCAATATATATTTAGAGATTATGTGTCCCAGTGGAATGTAGACATTTAAATGGGCGTAGTTGCACTACTACCACGAAAAACCCGACAGAGAGAGAGAGAACGGGTTATGTAGGATGCGTTTATAAAACTTGGTCCTGTCGCAGTTCAATTCCATGTTCGCTGCCAAATGGAAATACTACATATAGAAAAGGGAATGAAGATGATGGCCCTAGCCGTCTACATTACATTGAAATGTCCTATGGTCTGGGTGGATCTTCTTTTTAGCTACTTTTCAATTCCATGCATTTAAAATTCAATGCAGATGTGGGGATTCCTAAATTCACTCGAAAGTGAGCAAGGAAAGAGGATCTATAAATGGATCTGCATGGGATGGTTGATAGGAAGTGACAGCTCTCCCTGTATGTGGATGTGTAGAGAAAATTGTTTCTAGAATTGAAATCCAATAACACCAATATTCACGGCAGTTGGGATCGTCTGGGGGATCTGGAAATGAAATACGATATTGATTCCGATTCAAATAAATACGTCTCGCTCTAATATTTTCGTTCCTGATGTGACATGGCCTTATGGGAAATACATAAACATTTTCTAAGCACAGTGCGCAAAGTCCAGCGAAGCTAAACTATTTTCCTGGAAGATCACAGCTCTTGCTTTTCCATTGCCAAGATTTATTTTTCAATTTAGCTCAATTTCAAAGTTCTATGGACGTCAAGGCAGGGTAAAGTGCTTGACTGATACTCTACTTGAAAAAACCCGGATTCGGACTGGACTTTGTGTAAGACCCACTCCAGGTTCCATTTCAGCTTTTCAGGCTCTTCAGAAATAGAAACTCCTGATTTACTTTTATGTACGAGCTAGGTTGAATATTGGAGCTGGCTCGAATCCCGGAGTTTCGGATTTGATTCCACGGGGATACGCACGAGACATTATCATCAATTGATTATAAAGAAGTGCTCTTCAGAGCTACCATTGCATTGGATTACCGTATCGCGAGGACACTGCCGGACCGGAGACCATATGGATCGAAAGTCTCGGTGGAATCGAATTGCCTGATCTCTTGCGTCGTATATGTTAACGCAATGCTCAGATTATTTTGGCTTCGCGTGTTTTCAGCAATATGCTTTTATTAATGTTTCTAGCTCCAATGACCTTTTAGCCTTTGGGAACACAACTATGCTATGCTCCGTAAATACGTGGGCCTGCATAATATGATGCATTTCATTTGTCTGGAGCTGCTGGTTGCCTGTCGATAATGGTGGTACCGGTACCACGATTTTATCGAGCTAAAGCCAAGATTGTCTACTCCCAGACTTGATGTCGCGTCGTCTTTCTATTCTGTGTTCATATCGCAATGCATAGACAAAGGTACAGCTTGTAGTTTATATTTGGCGTACGCTAGCGGAATAGTACGCTCTAGTTTTGTAGCGTCTACTCGCTTCACTATTGCACGCTTGACTCGGCAATGCGGATGCCTCACTGGCTTCATCTCTTAATGATGGGCGTCGTAGAGTGTTCTGGTAGCACGCTCAATATTTCAGTCGCTCGCTCTCCATTTCCCCTCTACGACAAAAAAAAGAGTGATAAAATCTGAGCAGAAAATAATGGAGAAACTTAGAAACCGAGCTCCGAGGCTGGCTGGTTTCTGACACTTGGCTTTACCTCAGGTGTACACCGGAGAATTAGGTTGAGAACCTAGAATCATTCTGACGACCGTGCTTCACAGCATCCTGAAATTTGATGTCTCCGGATAAGCCAGAAACTCGGCTACGCTGAGGTGTGAGACTTGAGTAGAATAGAATTGCCAATCCCCTTGGGGAAACTGACTGGCTGAAGCGTAAGTAATCCATGGGCCACGACATGTAGACGGGATAAATAGGCATACATAGGTAGATGCCGGGAGATTGGTGCAAAGTTTTACTTTTTCCTGTCGTATCCGATTTTGTTGCGAGGAGTTTCACGGAGTAGCAAACCCTCGGTTCGGCGAGTAGAACTATTGATCCGAACTCTGCGGCATGAAGGGGGAGAAATGCCCGAGAGTTTGCTCAGCATATACGTCGTCGTAACTGCATGCGTAGCTGTCTGGGCCGAAATGGAATGAAGCTTTTGTAGCTATAGAGGCGGGTAGTATAGGGACTGAGCGAGGTCAACGTCCTCGGCGTCTCTCCGAGAATGGCACACTCCGTCGCTTGTTTCTGGCTCACTCTGCTTTTCCCGGACCCCAGCCCTGGCACGAGGCGAGGGCTGGGCTGGGGAAAAAAACTTCTAGCAAAGTCTCAAATAAATTCCAGCCGGGTTGACGTGAGTCTTTGCTACTAGAAGTCGTTTCTAACTAGAAAACCCGTATGCCTCCCTCTACTACGAGGAGGGAGGATATTCCGTATTAAGCACTACAAAAGAATAACCTCACCCTCCTACTTCTGGAATCGGGAGCCAGAAAAACCCGGCTCTTCACACAAACCCCTTGCCCATCAACGCCAAGGCATATTCGGCATCTTGTACGAGGGGAAACTTAAAAAAATGTAACCCGGGCTGCTCCCTTTGTACAAGCCAAGACACATTGCGCTACTCTTCAGCTATTGTCGCGTGTAAAATTCTATGAGCCCACTGACATGAGTTACTGGGGTTGAGCTTGTGCCTTTATACATGCTTTGGCCAGTATCTATATTTCCAACTTCCCTTACTTTCTAATGAAAACGTGAACGGGTTTGTCCATTCGATTCCATAGGGATCTACAGTACAATGTACATGAGTCACGACATGATACCCGAGTAGCATAAAGAGCTCACCTTGCCCGGTTTACACGGCTGGATGTATTATTAATTGCCTGAGTTTTCCATTCCGGGAAATGGAAGTGGGAATCGGCTGAATTATTGAGGAGCTGAGGTCCACACGTCTGTGTGCCTGCCTTTCTCCAGATTATCAGCCCGGAAGATCGATGAGTCCAGGAATAGTTGAGAAATACTTGTGTTTGAGCTCCAAGAATAATAATAGGAAAAGCGGATTTCGGATGAGGGAGTGGAGAAAGTGGAAGTGAAAGTCATCAGCCTCAACCAACCACAGGGGTCCTGGGGTTCTACGTCAAACCATCCTGGCACGCAAATGATATGAGCTTGTCGACAGCATACAACTACATGACATGGAACTACCTAATATAATTCAATAATGCAAATCAATCGTTAAACTGGCCACCATTTTTATTGGATCGCGGAAATCGAATTTTATTGCGCTAGGTATGAGGTACTGTATGTAAAGTATGACGTACAAATTCGTTCATTAGGTCGGTTGAGGTACCTATATATCTACCTGTGCAAAATCAATGTCCCCTGCATAGGGAAGATCCTCTTGACACCAGTGTATTGACGTGGGTTCAAGAGATCCGAGCCCCCAGCCCATATAAAACTTCGCCTCATCTAATTTCCTTGAGCTGGAGACGGAGATCCGGCCTCGTCTCCGTCCATTACACGAAGGAGCTTGGGAGCTATGGAGAAAACCCGGCACGATCGTCAGAAAGAACCAGGCCCAGAGGAGAAAGTTGTTTCGCTACCTTTACTCAAAGTCGTGGCGTAATAAGGAAGCTGCAGAAGAGGAGCGCTTCAATATACGGATGTCATTCCACGCTACATCTCCATTGTCTCTTCCAGCTTTGCCAACGCTTTACATTTTATAGCTCGGTTTTCAGCATCACTGCTTATGCTTTTACAGACGAAAGGCAGTCCCGTATTCGTATTCCTATCATTTTTCTTTGAAAGAATTACCAGCTACCAATTTATTTTGCAGTTGAGCTTCTACGAATTCCAAGTAGGAAAGTAGACAGGCTCTAATTTAAAACTTTCTCTAGCACGTCCACGTACGAATCCTATCACTCTTCTCGGTGGATTTTATAAAGTAGTTGTAGAACCGACATGTCAAATTCCTATAAATGCGAAGTTTGCACCCGGTTCGCGTTGACCCAATTTTGTTGATAGCTGGCGTGTTCCTTAAAGTTTTAGTTCAAATGTGTAATTATCTCTTATCCCTTGCAGTTTCGCAATATTCAAATTTGTCAGGAAAATTAATTTCTGTGCGAAGCTATAAATACAGATATTTTATTTTCAGGATAGCAAATACACTTGAACGCATTAGCCATAAACTATAAAATAAATATTCAGCATACGTTAGATCAAACCACGCATTTTGCTCTTGTTGAGTCAAGCATCCATCACTAAATGCATAAAAGGAATACATAAAGGACCACAGAGGTATTACCTTTACCTCAGCCTTTTTCAGGGATTGTGCCACATTGCGTGTTTGTCAGGCATTATAACGTTTCCATTTTCCTAAACCTTGCATGAGCAGAAGGTCAACACTTACTTGAATTTTACTGTTATTTTGTGTGCCAATATGCGGTTTCTTAAACATTATATAAACCATAATTTAAGAAATAATTTTGAATGCTAGGTACCAGCAATTTGAGACCTTTGACCTTGTATAAAATTCATACGTATGTTTATAATGCACGTGCGAGTTCACAGGCTTATATTTCCAGAAAATGAAAAATTCAGGTAATAGCATTCCAAATTGCCCTGTTTTCGCCATTTGCACTAACAAGGAAAAATTACAAAGTAAGTTGACGAAGATGATGTTCGGATGGCCTGCCAGTAGTGCACATCACTCAAAAGTTGCAAAGTTTAGTTACCTGCTCTTCTAGAAAATGAGATATCTCACTTCAGTTCTGTATTCTGTAGCATGTGCAGAAAGTTTGGAAGTTCTTTCTTTTGAGTTAGAAACAATTTATTCGTTTCCTCAATTTGAACCTGGCAGGTCATTCCCATTTCTGGAAGTGGGAAGAGAATATGTCATCCAGGAAATACTGCTCTTGTCATCTTCACATTTAAATTCAGATGGATAGAAAGCGTGGACAGAATCTATATTTCTTCTGCTCCTGCCAGGAAATATTATAGAACGAGAGACATGAAGTTATTTGGAAATAGATTTCTGGGTACAGAACACTAAAACTATACGAATAGCAGGAATTCCGGCCGCGATCGCAAGGCCTGCCATATGCCCGTGCTCCGAAGAGTGCATTGACTTCTCCTTGAATGACCTAGCCAATTTCCTAAAGTTCAGAAAATCTTTCGGTTGAAGGACATTTATTGGTATTGGTTGCACTTGTGAAGATCAAACATTAATTATTTGTTATGTAGAAATAGAACTGACGAGATTCATTTGTAAAACAAAAGCATCCTGTCGGGCTTTTAACGAAGAAAGCCTAAACATTATTTATGAACTGGTTTGCTGAAGCCGACGCTTGTTTGCGAGCAAAGCAAGAGGAGTTATATCCCACCATGCTAAAATTAGATCCCTACGTTTTCTATTTAGATTAAGAAGTTGAGAATAATTTTCCTTGTTCACTTTAGTACTTTTTTCCCCGAATTTACACGTGCTCGTGCCGTGACATGGGGAGTGAAGCGACGACGACGAGGCTAATAATACCGCAGCTAATGGCGAAATAGAGCGGGGGGAGGCCAAAAGTTGGGCCAGATTGAATAACACCCGAAAACACATTGACGTGCTCGTGCTCCTGACTTCTGATTATAATTTCATGCGGTCTCTGCTGTGGCGATAAGATATGACGCAAATTAGGAAGTTTTTAAGGTTTCTAAAGACAATGTAGATTCATTTGCATTTTGCATTGGTTGATTACATAGGAAAGCAGTTACCGGACCAGGGCTCAGCTCCAGCAAGCTACGAAGAGCCAGTATTTCTGGCTAAATGCGGGTTAGGTCCACATCTGAATTCTAAGGTTTCAGGTTTCAATGCGACCATCGCTTGAAATATATGTAACTAATATCTGGGCACACATACATTGCATGAGCGAGACGCCAATCCGATGGCATTATCCACACGGTGCTTAATAATTGCAGCTAATGAGTGCTATTGTTAGTGCAAATATTATGTGAAAACCTTCAAAGACGTACTTAAAGTACAGCTGAATACAGGAAATTTATATATAGACATAATGAGCTAACACCAGAATTAGCGAAAGTGCCTCATTGAAACTAACTACACAGAAAGGTTACGTTAGGCTCAAATGTTACAACTTAATGTTATTATGCAGATTAGTAAACTACCTGTTTGTTAGCGTGATGAAAGCTGTGTGATGCCAATTTAAATACGATCTTGGAGGCAGGGCATTGTTGGTGTGAATTCTATGTTGTTAAACTACAGATTGGATTGTACTTTGTGGGCTGAAGGTGAGAGAGGAACTTAAGAATAGTAATTAATTGTTTGTGTGCATGGGGCATCCTACGCCTTCCTCACTCATTGTAATAATGATTTACGCTCAGATTTGCTTACAATGAGTTAGGAGGTTGAGATTTACTTGAAAACGAGAGTAATTTTTATAAGAAAATTGGCTGAAGGCAGCTTTATCGCGCTCTATGGGAAATACTTGTTGATGGAATTTTCTCTACTTAGCAGCAATAGAAAATTCTTCATATAAGACCGTTTTAGCCTAAAATTTGAGATTTTGGCAGGTGTGAATGAATTGTAAACTCGGAGGACGCTTCGCTGAGATGCTGCTGATTGTGACGCAACAATGGAAGTACTACTCATTATGCACTGCTGCTAAGAATAGGTCCAAATACCTCCATTCATTTCAATGTCCTTTAACCTATTTGCTTAGGCCTGTCACGAACCTATCAATGACAAGTGACATATTATGAAACCTGGCTCTTTGCCGTTACCTGCAAGATGACCATGTAACATATTTGAGCAGATAACTACTATATTGTGCCTTAGCTTGTAAAATACGAGTCCCTCGATCATTAAATATTTGTTGAATTTTCTGCTAATTTACACTGCGGACTCAATGACGGTATTTGGCCAAGGTCAAGTGTTCAAAGTTTACTTTGCTGCAGATTAGAGTGTGTGAAAAGTAAGAAAGTAAGAGGTTAATCGTTTAAGTGCAGCTGTTGACACGAGTGCGGAAAGGAATTACATCGCTCCTCAGCCTCGGGTTGACTAAATGGAGAAAAACTCGGCAGTTGATGCTCTAACTGAACTGAAGCACTCAAGTCCGGTGGATAAGATTATATGGTTCAACATCCTGTGGCATTATAGCTCATTATTTCTGCTGCCCTACAGTTTAATCGGAGAAAGATATTTGAACACTTGAAAATGGAAAGGCACTAATAATGGGTGTTTCTATTAAATGAAACTATACGGATTCAAATAATATAGGTATGATACAGGCTTTGGCAGTAGCATTTTGCCGATGAAATACTGGTTTACGATAAGGGTATTTTTATACAGAAATCTATATACCTACGTATAAGAGCGTCCTGCGGCTTCGTAATTTACACCCTTTGTTTCTAATTGAAATACGTATCGGGTTTTGGAAACAGATATAAAGCCTAAATAATAAGGAATATATAAAAATTTCATTCTGTAAATAAGCATCAACCACGGCGTGTATTTGGTTGCAATAATATGTTTTGTACACAAAGTATTTTGCTTTATGCTACTGCCAGCCATGTACTCGAAAGCTGTTTCAATGAATACTTCTCACATGACTCTCGTTTTGTATAAAAAATCTTTGAATTTACACAAGTATGAAAAAAAATTCAGATTAAATATACCAAAGTACTGCGCCGCAGACACTACTGGAGCCACGATCAGTTCTCATGTTCGCATTTAATAAAGTTCAATACACTTGCAAAGTGCAAACGGCTTAAAAGTAGTGCAAGATTGGATCGAACTTCATTAATATTTCAAGCAGTAGGAGTTCGTAATGTAGGTAGCTAATATTTAATGGTAAATATGCACCATACTATTATTAATAGCAGGCTAATCCTCTCAAGATAACGCGAAACGTGTTTTAGAGGATGTCCCAGTCATGCACATGCAAGCCGAAAAACAAACTTTCAGTTACTTGTACTTGTGTAGCTCATCGGTAATTCCCGTACTGGCATATATTGTGTG
Organism: Ceratophysella communis; assembly: GCA_009869905.1. Classification (NCBI taxonomy): domain Eukaryota; kingdom Metazoa; phylum Arthropoda; class Collembola; order Poduromorpha; family Hypogastruridae; genus Ceratophysella; species Ceratophysella communis. Next base: position 13,219 of record VNWX01000954.1, read on the forward strand.
TAAGCGTTGCATTGTTAGCTCATGTAAAATATGTAACATTAAAAATATGAATTGCAATAACACGACAAACAGCGTCATTTGAAGGAGCTTGCCTTTGAAAATACGTAGAATTAGAATAAAACGAACATTTAATTTGGATGGACGATATGAAATCTCAAATGCTAACCGATAGGCATTTTATGAGTCATTTTGTGTAGCACAATTGACTTGAAAACTCGGGCTCGGACCCAAGATAAACCTTTAACAAAAATTGTAAGTCGTCAGTCCGCATGAAGGCCAAGTCATGACAATAGATACATGTCCTTTGGTCCAAAAATACAAGTCTATTCATAAATCGCCTAAAATATTTCGTAGGTATCATTTCGACATGGATTCTATGTATATTCTACACCATTTAATTGAACGAGTTTCTATTTTTGTGAGCTGACTGAGATTCATTACTATGTGGCCACAAGCCACATGTACAAAATAGCAGCTAGCTCTGGACAAGTCTGGATTTATTACCTGAGCAACGTCAGTAGACATTCTTCATAACTCAGCTCACGTTAAACCAGCGAACGTGCCTCCGGATCGATGCTCACGTTTGCCAAGCATATGCTATATTTTACAGAGATGCAAATTCGGGGCACTGCGGGTTTTCACGTCAAGCTGTGAGACCAAAGATCCCGGGCAGCCCTAATTGGATTTTGGACGTACATATAACTCAATATTTCATTAGCGTGGGGTTTACTACTCAGAACCGTGGAAATGTACGCATTTAGCCATGTATGCCACACAATGAAAAGTGAGGACTGCGCTGTTGTAATACAGCATTTGTTTTATAACAAGGTTTAAGCGTGGGCAAACATGGCCGGATTTCTAGAAACGTACAAAGTGTCACGTTTCTGATACTTCAACATTTCTCTACGAGATTTTAGAGCTTTAGAGAATCGAACAGGAGAAAAGCCCAAAATCCCGATTGAGTACAATCAATACGGAACAGAAATCTAAGCTCCAGGGAAGCGAGGCGAGCTTTCCCAAGACTTAAATTTTCGATGATCCCCTGGCCGATAATCATCCGTTATTCTTGTCCTGTGCTGTACCTGAGTTTACAGGTAGATGGGGGAAAAGACAATCAACAGAAAAATTTTATGACTCATATGCACTGACTGGTTTCATAAGTGAAATTGGGAAAGGGGAAATGGAAGAACAATAAAATATTAACGCCTCGATAACCTATCAACAATCAACATCCACGGGGGATTTACCGTCAAACAGGAAGCTCATGCAAACTCTCGAGTCAAGAGAAACTAAAGGTAATTTTTTATCGTTCGTCGTCCTATTTCTATTTTAGGTGTGCAATCAATACACTGCCTGTCCTCTTTGTACATGGGAATTGAAATCAACTCAAAACCTAGGTTGACTCTAATTACTGCAAGTTTTTACAACGTATGTATGTGTTTCTTTTGTATTTAGCAGTAATAAATAAAATTCGGTATCGTAAATAAATAATTCTTATCAATTCGGATATCCCTGTCACACAGCAGGATTTGATTCCTTAGGGATGCCGAATTTCCGGAGGTGGGAGGCTAAATCCTTAGATATGGCTGTTCTTCCGAATGCTAACGGTGAATTAAATGTAATCAGTTAATTTACGTTTGATTCATGTTTTTCAGTGAGAAGCTTTAAACAAGCTATATCAGGAAAATTAGCTCGGGATTGCCAGATGCCTGTTTACCTGTAAGTTGTACTTATCGACAATGAGCTAATTAAATATGACTTTGGAAAAATATGTGCAGTAGGTATATTGTAGCTATATTAAATATATAATTATATAGTTGTGTACGGTGGAATACAGAGGGTAGTTGAGGGTGGGGCTGCTGTTCGGTGGAATGGCAAGACGACATCAATAATTGGATCAATAGGAATACTTTCCCCCTCCATCGGCGTTGGGTAAACGACCTCTTGCTTTCCTCGCGATGTCTGGCGGAGGGCGAAGGCCGGAGCTGGCAGACGGAGAAGGAGACAGGCATTTATTCCGCAGCAGCCAAAGAGCCCACTTATCAAATGTTGGAAGCAGCAACCCCAGCCCTGGCCAAGTATAAATGCGAATCTGCTGGCAGAGATGTTGAAAGCAGCGCGGAGCAGAGAGCAACTTTGAGTACTTTGGTCTGGAGAAAGTAGGCCTCTTGTCTTCGAGCTTTATTTCTTCTTTGCGGAGAAAGCGAGTCTAAAGCTAGCACAATAAATAATTTCCATTCAGACTTATTAATGGTTCAGGGAGTCATATATTTAGTTCTAGACCGGAGATAGCGCTATTCCGAGAGTACCCATTTGGACGCAGCTAAGAGCAAGGAAGCACAATAGTGAGGTCGGCGTACATTACATAGGTAGAGAGGGGCGGGATTGAGTGAAAGGCAGGGCTCCCGCTTGCAGTGCTTAACTCGGGTCCTAACCTAAACCAGACATGGCTTATGGCTCCTTCGCCTCTCACAGATGCAGAGATGTGTTAAAAGGAGTAAGGCCCGGGACGCTGCTGCGGTCTGCTCTGCAAAGGCCCATTGTCTCCTTGGGGCAGGGCCAATGCTCTGGCGGCTAGGAAGATTGTGAAAGCATTAAACTTTATTCTCGCCACTTCAAAGAGCGCGTTATCGTGCGGTAGTCTAAAGTAGGTTAAAATGAATACGCAGAAAGTTTAAACTTCCAGACAGTTAATTGGTAGGTACAAAAGCTAACGAACAAACAGAGTTTGAATATGGCTACAGTTAATGCCTGAGCGACCAGAATCAGAAGTTAATGATGATTGAGGCTCGGTAGTAGGACAGAATACGGTGAAAGCAGCTCGAGCGGAGACTGTAACATGCGATGCGAGTGCCATTGCTGCTGGAATCCTTCGGTCTCCTGGCGGCCTATGCTAACACTCAAGTCCCGAGAGTAATTTTTCGGAGCTGAGAAGACTGGAGACTTGCAGAGGCTACCACATCTCGGGGCTACCATAATGCACCATTTTGTATGGATTCCTCTGCAGAGAAAATAACTTTTTGGGGTATAGCGACTTTCTCTCAAGCTCTATTTCAGTGGTTTCTGTCGCTCTCGCCCCACCTTATCTATATTTCACTGTCCCATGTTCTGCAATTGGCTCTGACGGAAGTTAGTCCGTAGTTCCAGAATGCTGTCCTGTTAATTAAGCTTCGCTGCTTGTTGACACAAGAAAATAACTTTTTTGGGTATAGCGACTTTCTCTCGCACTCTATTTCAGTGGTTTCTGTCGCTCTCGCCCCACCTTATCTATATTTTACTGTCCCATGTTCTGCAATTGGCTCTGACGGAAGTTAGTCCGTAGTTCCAGAATGCTGTCCTGTTAATTAAGCTTCGCTGCTTGTTGACACAAGTGGCGGCAGGTAGAATTAGGCATGCTAAGTGAGTCTAACGAACTCGAGATCCTTCGCTAACTTCCTGCCCATGAATTATAAATATAAAACTATGTCTTTGACCTGAGATTTCTTCTTCAACAGGATTTACAAAAGTTTTACAATTCACTTCGCCTTCTTCATTTTCAAACATTTTGTTTGAAGCAAGTATTTTAAATTAAAAGGCGAATCCCAGAAGCTGTTTATTAATTGAACTTTTAATCCTCTAGCTTCATTCTACTTGCTCAGTCGTAGTCAGGCCTAATGACGAATTCTAATTGCGTTTTGTAAGATGAGAAGTCCCGTACCAGTAGGACTCTGCACAATAAATTCAATTCTGCCTTCTAGAAGAATTCCGGAGCCGTATCTCCTTATTCTTGGCACATACGAAATACAAGAGGAGCATGTCTTCGCTTCACCCCTTCAGTCCACAGAGGCAGTGCTGCTGACTCGGAAGAAAGTGAAGATTGACACATCGCTCTCTCTTCTTGAGTACACAAAGAGAAGCAGAAAAGGTGGAGGGCTTCACATCTACTAGCTAACAAAACTCCCTAGCCGACGCCCAGTATCATCGGTGGCGTGATAAGGTCTCCAAATTGTGGGGGCATAGGCTTTCGTCGATGTGGCTATTCTAGGCTCTTCTAATGAAGCAGATCGAGCAGTGTAATTTTCCGGTTGAAATTAGAGCAGAATTGGGGGTTGTATCATTTCAAGGCAAATATTTTACCCATCATGGCATGGTATATCTATGTATTTCAAACCGTTCTTAGTATTGCGCT
>VNWX01000955.1:0-17383 GCA_009869905.1 Ceratophysella communis
TGGCTCTGAGAAAATTACGACTAATGTACCGCTAAAATTAATAATATTGTACGTATTAAAGCGATAGTAGTCCGTTAATATTTACTATTCAAGAAGAATTTCCGTAGTGTGTAGCTTAAGGCTGGGTTAAAGCCTTAATTTTACCGCCCTATTAATTTTTAAAATTTTGAACCATTAATGGCCATTAGGAACTTTGAAAATTGAGTTCGTAGCGAATTTAAATCCAAGTTAACCTTAATGGATTAAAAATGGTCTCAATCAATCAATAGTCAGTTTATTTGACATGGCCTTAGCCCAATCAAGTATTAAAAATGGTCTAAATTGAGCAGAAATGAACTCTTTCAGACAATTTAATCGTTTAAAAAACCATGATTTTACTCTATAGAGCATAGAGTCGAACTCAACGCAGGGTAATGCGAAATAGTGCCTGGGCAGCCATTACAAAATCCGCGGGAATTTAAATTTTGCATCATCACCTTAATCAGGAATTTTACAAACTCAACCCATCCACACATATACATCCGATTAAGCTTGAAACCTTCGTGATAAGATAAACAATAATGGTGCGAAAATATATCTGTCTACGCATTCTTTTGAATTCCAAAGAATTTCAAAACATTGCGTTTTCCTTCTTCCTGTGTGAGTATGTGACTGTGAACTGTATCAGTAGTTCCAATCTTATTACACGGAATTCGACCTTTACGATGCACGGAATTCATTATGAATGATTAGCCACCACAAAGTTCAACCGAAACTGTTAACTTTTCCGGCTTTCCTCTGTGAAACTGACAGGAGAAATAGTGTCAGGGGTTACCTCTCATTACGCCTAATTAAGAATATCATATTTTTTATTTTTGTTTCTGTTACTTCTATTTGGAAAAATATATGAACTAATGCGGTTCAACTCTGTGGTTTGGGTCTCGGAGTCAGTGGAGTGGAATTTTCACCTGTAACAGGATTCGGACCGGACTTTTTCATAAAACTTCACCTACTCCTGTTATATCTACCAGAAGTTCAGGAAATTCATGACATTTCGAGATCATCAAGGTAAAAACTCAAAGTCAGAGAAAATATCAAATAAAAAACGCCCATGCGGCATAAAGCATAAGTCTTGGTTGATCTTTGGTGCAAGGGGAAGCGTGCGCGGTCAATTAGGCCTCGGTGACAAGAGAAAGCCCAAATTTACAGGCACCCCAACCTTACGATATCTAAAAATAACTCCTAATCACTATTAACCCATTTTAATAATTCATTTTAAAACTAACGGCGTTATGATAAGACACCTAACACCTATTATAATCGTCTAAAACGTTTCCTATTCGTAAAATCAACGATAATTCGAAAAATGCCTTAAAACCTCGATTAAATTGCCATTATAACGCTAAGCAAAATGGCCGATGCTCATACAGAAAAAAAAATATTCAAAATGTTCAAGCCATACGGAAACCTCGTAGAACCCAAGAAGTCAAGTCAGGAAGCAATAAAAGCATATTAGCGTCTATTTACCAGAAATCTTGGAAACCATATACCTACGGCTTGCCCCGAGATGTGTCATCTTCTCTTTCACATTGTGGTTTCATTTGGTGGCCTATTACCACAAAGATACAGAGAAAAACTGCACTCCCTCAATCAATTCCCACCAGAAGACTCCGTTGTACAAATTACTTTATTTTTAAAATGACAAGGACTTACAAGAACACACACACATGCACACAAAACACAGTAAATAAACTATTTGCAATTAGGGAACAGGCTATGACTATACTCTATACTGCTGAAGATGAGTTGAAAAGGGCAAAAGTCTTTGGGTAAAGGTGCTTTAAAATATGATATGAAAAAAAAACGGGAGAAAGACGAAGAAATATATGAGAATTTGTGAAACATGACAAGAGCGATTTGTATGAAGAAAATTCACGGTGTCACGGTGCCACACATGAAGTAAGGAACCAAGGCACAAGGTACACAAGTACAAATAACAGACAATCTCTAATTTAACAAAACTGTGCCTCTCAGCAATCTTTGTTTTTATTCCATTAGGCAACCCTTCAACTCGACATTCTTCTCCGCAACCTCTTCTCTTGATCTTGGCGGATCATTAGATCCAGTTATTACAAATTCAGCATTTTATGAGTAAAGGTCCATCTTAAAATCCCATATTTCGGTACTTTTAAAGTTTTCAACCGGACCATTTGCTTGGCGGCTAAAATCTAAAGTGGAATCTTCGATCATAATAATTCAAATGCAATTGTCTTTTGAGATTAATAATCAAAATTCTGAATCGAAAGATGTGACTTTCTTGCCAAATGGCTTGATTTGTGGAATTTATCTACGTGAATTCAAGTGGAAGTACTTCCAGTAAATCGAAATTACTCTAAACTAATAATCATTTCCCATCTCGTAGGCTGTAGTTAAAACCGCCGCATATTGTGTGAAGATGAAACCGAGATTACAGAAAAAACAGCCATTATTGACTTAAAAACTTGAGAGTAAAAGAACCGCATAAATGCGTATAGATTAGTCATGCCATTGTGCGTAAGTATTTGTGTGAAACTGGAAACATTTCCCAGGTTGAAGTACCACTAAATAGTTACGCACATTACGCGTTTTGTGGGTACGAAAAATGAGTTTTGATTCCTGATGCGAATAAAATGCGTAAAATTCACGATCAGATAGCAGAATATACACGCATAATAATTTGAAATTCTAACGATAATTGCGGATCTCATTAATGTTTACAAAATTCCGGAAGTTCATTAGCAAAGTCGCTCTCAAGCTTCTACTGAAATTAAATGCAATGTTCAAAATATTTCCCTGGTTTTGATTTTCCACCTTGATTTTTTACTAAAACATTTTTTTAATTAGCGGGCAAAATATTTTAAGTAGCGGGTATAAATATATTAAATCGATTTAAAGCTTCCCGGACCTGCCGACTGGCGCCATTACACGCCATTTCCTAGGCATTAGCCCTGTGCTATACACGAGCATTGACTCCCACGCAAACTGCATGCATTAGAGTATTCGGCAGTTTCATTAAATAACAAAAATACAAGCATTTCGCATTTCCTGCACCTTGCTTGCACTCTATCTCTACTGCAGAACTATTTGAAAAGATGAGATAGAAAGATAGAGGAAAAATAAAGCCTAATCTTACAGTAATGCCTGATGATTTCAGAGAATGACTCTGAGTAAAAATTCCCACACATTCCATCTTCTATTAGCCCTATGCTACCCACGAGCATTGACTCCCACGCAAACTGCATTAGAGTATTCGGAAGTTTCATTAAATAACAAAAATACAAGCATTTCGCATTTCCTGCACCTTGCTTGCACTCTACCTCTACCCCACTACAAAACTATTTGAAAAGATGAGATAGAAAGATAGAGGAAAAATAAAGCCCTAATCTTACAGTAATGCCTGATGATTTCAGAGAATGACTCTGACTAAAAATTCCCACACATTCCATCTTCCATCTATAAAAATAATATTATGCTGTAAAAATTCCTTGAAAGGAAATCAAAGAATCAAATCAAGTCCTTCTGTATCTACAGAAACATAATCCCTATATTTAATACAGGTAGGTACCCAAAGACAAATCTTCCGAGGAATTCCTATAATGTTCCAGACCAACAAACCGCAGGTTACGTCAAAGTCCTTCTGTATCTGCAGAAACATAATCCCTATATTTAATACAGGTAGGTACCCAAAGACAAATCTTCCGAGGAATTCCTATAATGTTCCAGACCAACAAACCGCAGGTTACGTCAGCGTTGCAGATACAAAAGGTCGTTCGCACAATTTTCAGGCTAATAAACTGTCAAAATCTCACTCTGTGATATCATATCATATCAAATGCAAGGTCGGTCGTCAGTCCATTAGGCTCGCATCTTCACTCACATGGTATTTTCGTCAACGTTAGGTAATTTAAGTGCCCAGAATCCTGTTATAAAAACGTCATGTATTTACCTCAATCTCAGTGCTCCTGCTGTTCTGACTTTCTAAAGCACAGTGCATCACCTCAATAACAGAGTAACTGAGCCACACAGAGGACACCTTGTTAACGACCATTAAACATTAAATGACAATTGAAAATACGACGAATTTACAGAAAAGACTCAGAGACTCTTTTATCCGCAAAATGATGCTAAGTAACCTTAAACTCTGCTTTTATCTCTATAAAAAAAGCAGTCATCATACTTCATCAACGCCAAATTTACATGCGTAAATTGACATTAACAATTCGCACTAGGTAATTGCCCTAATGCATATAGCCAGCCATACGCGTTTAAGTCAAAATATTTTGAATGCCGTTGACGTGTGGTCGAATGTCGAATTACAGACTAAAATTCGTCTGAAAATACACACCGGGGATCGAGACAGACGCGTCGACTAATTTGCTTGCCATTCATTGCCCAAAATATTATAATTCTAAACGCATGTACCGAAATACGCTCAAATTAGATACTTAGATCAGATAACTGTCAGCAATCAAAAACTAACCGATCACTTGAACTTGACAAATTAGCTCTACTACATCAATCAATCATGTCAAACCAATGCAAATACGAGTACTTCTACCCTAGTGTCCCACTTCATACGCCGTGTGAACCTGAGACTAACAAACCAATAATTTAACTACTACTTCGGACGGACACCCAAACAATTAAAATGGATGGACCATCATGGACCTTAATTGAAATCCAAAGTACAGATAGTGTGGCGTGGGAGTTTCGAGAGTAATAAAACCTTCCTCAAATGACCGACCTGAATTCCTATTAGTATGCACTTACGTTTCATCAGCTAATTTGCATTTAAAACCAAAATTCCACAGTCGATGGCTCTCCTTGACCGTTCAATTCGTTCTGATTATATTATTATGATAATGACAGTTACTCCGTTTGGTAGTAGCTGAATAATTAGAACGCGGCATCTTTGGCAAATTGGATTTGGAATAGGCCATTAAATTAGAACAGGGATCAAATCAGCATTAACAAATCAGCACACATATCTCTCTGGCTCTCTTGACAATGACACTCATAACTCGTCAAACGGAAATAATGCTGTCATTGTCGGTCGGTCTCAAGGAAAAATAGTTGAATGGTCAGGTTAGGTGGAGACGTTATGCATTTCCCGTCGGACCGTCTTTCTACGTGCCTTTCAGCCTTAAAAGCTTATTTGTCGGAAATGGCTACGCGCATTATTTTACGACAAGGTCCTGCTATGATGCGGGAAGTAAAATGTCAATAGAGATATTGACGATAACGAAACAATGTAACTGCAGTTTGGTCCACCCTCATACAGTGTGAATAATAGGGAAAAGAAAAAAAACGTTGTCGGGGTGTCTTCACCTTAAGACTGTACTGTAAAAGTTCTTGTGGTGTCAACAAGGAAACTTGATATAAAAAAAGAAGCCGTGAATAATTTCACTAAATTACACCCAAGAAGACAATATGGCTGACTCGAGGCAGTCGAAAAGAGTGAAAGATACCAAGGAATTTCGGTAGCTCGTCGATATCGAGAAGGCATTTTGGATTGTGCAAATTTGAACGATATTTTGTTCAGGTCAACGCCGAATTGTATTTTCATAATTTTCAATTTTATAAATTAATTATTAACAAAATGCAGATGACAGGCTTCTTCTCTGATATTTTGAACAACGAACACGAATTAGTATTGACGAAAACTCTTGAAATTATGGCGAAAAAAATCCTTGGCACGATTACACTTTACAACCTACGCTAACCGTGCTGAACGAAATGTCCGTAAACCAAAGCATTTAGCTTTAGCGGTATGTCACCTCAATAAAGAAAAAGTCTGAGGTCCAGGCTAGGCCAAGGAGAGTCTGGTCGACCAACATAACAGTCTCTCCGATGCAATTTCGTCAAGGTAAGACACAAAATGCGCTTTTGGCGTGTATGAAAAAAACACAATGACCAAGAATATTATAAGAACGAAAAATTGTACTTCCGTCTCATCCGATTAGCCCTACGTCAAAGTACATAGTATTATGATTGTTTCGAAACGCAGTGGATTAGACCTTGCTTCTCAATGCAATGCAGCTCTAATAAGAGGTTACGGCTATCTACTCCCGAATCCGTTGTAATAATCTCCGACAGCTCAAAGTATTAATGTCATGGAGTTGTTGGCAGGAAACTGGGGAAGCGAGGCGTTCCGTTTTACGTGATTACTCAAAGAACCACAATAAGTGGCATTTAAAAAATTGTATGGACTCTGGTCACCTAATAAGCTGGAATTAACACAGTTAAAAGGATCAAGAGAGACAGTTCTAAGGCAAACTCAAGTAAATTCCACTGCAGTTTTTGGTTTTGAAAGATTAGATTTATAGTTCTTGACTTCCCGTTTTTTAATAGGGCATTTATTTCTATACGGGGTTCTATACGGGATAAATAGTTGGTGTTGGTAAACCTAAGCGGTCAGCGGAAAGGTTAAGCTAAACGCTGACGCTGTAATAGCAGAAGCTTTACCTTTAAGCTTACAGTTACCTAATATTAAATATCGAAAATTTCAACTTGCAACGGAGGCTTTTTTCACTTTTCTCGATTATCGTTTGGCGCAATTATCAGGGTAAATAGTTATAGGCTAAACTTCGTTGGGACTCTCAATTTTGTATGTTCGCCTATCTAATTTAAAACAATGGTTTAATCGGCTAAATTGCCAGGAATATTCTAATTTCTGATGATTTTAAGCCATTTCGGTTACATTTAAATCTGCTATGAACTCAAAAAGCCGCACTTCCAATGAACATTTTAATGGGCAACACATCCATATTTATAGCAGATTGAAACTCCAGCTAGGGTAAACGTACCCAGGGTTATATGCCGGCCTAAGCCAATGCCCAGTCCATTTCCTCAGCTTGAAAATCCAATTTCGGCTCGAACACGATTTGAAAATTAGTGTCCAAAGAGTGACCGCTATATTACGCTACCACCGGGCCAGAATATTGCCATGAGCCCACTATTTATTTACAAGCTAAACTCCTAATCTCTTTGGAAAACATTTCAAAAATTTCATTTTCAATATATAATACTTTCCCTCTCTGAACCAACTAAGCTTCTGACATGTCACTGTACTCCGCAAAGCTTCAAGTCATCAAAGAAACCGGATATCTTCTTGTGGTCAGGATAAAAAAAAAACACACCAAAGTTATATTAATCCTAATCCACAGCTCTCAAAAATGACACATTTCACCACCTTAAGCTTATAGAAATCTTTATCCTGTCAACGGAAAATGAAAACGTGATGGGAACAAGGGGAAAAAAGTACTCTGTCAGGTATCCGGAAGTTTACAAACTTCCACCGAAAGATGTGATAATTGTCTGTTTTCTTATTTAATATTAAATTAAGGCTCAGACACTCAAGATTAGACCCATGAATCTTGAGAACTGAAGTTTTTAACAGTTGGCAATCTTAATGGGCATTTGTTTCTGAAACCGAAAGATGTGATAATTGTCTGTTTTCTCATTTAATATTAAATTAAGGCTCAAGACCAGCCAGACACTCAAGATTAGACCCATGAATCTTGAGAGCTGAAGTTTTTAACAGTTGGCAATCTTAATGGGCATTTGTTTCTGGAGTAATTGATTCTTTGGGTAGGCCCTTACTATACGTGTAAAAGTAAATAGGATTTTGCAGCGGACTCTCATTAGGATATTATTACTATGAATGAACTCATCTTTTAGCCCTACTCATTTTTTTTTGTATTTGGGGAGTGACTGACTCCTTATCTTGTTAGTTTGAAAGTTTGAAATCTTAATGACTTTTTACCTTACATAACATTATTTTACTTTCGTTTTTTCGAGGACTCTTCCTTCCGACTCGGGGTTGGAAACCTCATCATAATCATAACACTCCAGTCGTATATCATAGATTGAACCGGAGCATAATATGAATTATTGCACTGTATATTATAAGGCGAATCAAGATTATTTTTAAAAATACGAGATCCGAGATTTATCATTTATCTTCGTCAAAATTGGCTTTACACATGCTATGAAGAATAGATTTCAGAGTCAGCGGCGTAACGCGCGGGCCCTTGTGCATTTACGTATAACGCTAAAACGCCGCTTACGAATGGTCCGTAAACCCAAGCCAAGATTACGATACGACATTTGCGAGCTCTGAGCTCTGTTTTGAAATGAAGATGAAGATAAAACTGAATATTACTATTACTACGAACCCATGAAGTTTACTAGAGGAAACGCCTTCATGATGCCAATCTCCTTGGGTAATGTATCCTTCGACAGCTCAGTTCCGGCCTGAGTCAAAGTTTTTTAATTGAATAATTTTCTGCCTGCATGCAAGGGTGCAATGGTTGAATATTACGACCATTTTGACGGTACCCTGCCTTTTCTATGAATCCTCTTCTATTTGCAAAAACGCGTGCAAAATAACCTGGGCCAAGTTTTTTCTTATTCATGACTGTATAGCTCGTTTCAGGCCTCTCCATCAATCAGATTTTGTGCGAAAACGTTGACCCTTTCAGATGACATTTTCAATAAATCACCCCGCATTTCCAGGTCTCGCGTGTCGAATTTAAGTACGGATCATAATGAAATTTAAGCCTTGTTTAGAATTTTTATCATTTAAACCAAACTCTCGCTTTCTCATTAAATCGAATTTAGAAGAATAGTAAATTAAAATTTAGAAATTAGGCATGACTAAAGGCTCAACTCCAAATTGGCAGTAAATAATAAATTTCACAGATGAATACCAAAACTGAAAATATGAAAGTGAAAAACAACGCCCCGAACCACCCCCGACTTCATGGTGAATTTCGTGAGCTTGAGATTAATTTTTTTAACTAAAGAATTTTTTTTACAAAAAAGCGCAGAAAAAACATAAAAATCTCCCACACACACAAAAATGTTCAAGTAATGCTCAAATCCACACGAATCCAAATTCCAATCGGAATTATAAAGCTTTCGAACTGGGAAAATTATGCGGAATTTTGTTTACTTTTTAGATTTACGAATTTAAGACTTCGATTATGCGTAGTATCGAAATTCCGGATTTTTCCATTAAAAATACCCACCAATTCAATTTCCTATTAAAAAATGCTCAAACGGATCAAAATTTACTAAACTGGGGACTTCAAAAGGCTCTACGCTAGATGGATTACGTCCGAAATTTGTCCATAATTTTTCATCGAAAGTACCGTCGATTAATCGGAAAAACTTATGAAAATAATGGGCAAAACTAATTTTTGATTAACTATTCCCAATTCGAAAATCACTCTTAAATTTCATGTCATTCAAATAAAACCGTACAAATGCAGCATTTGAAATGCTAGCCACAATCTGCATCCGAATTGCACATTTCAACTGCAATCTGTGAATGTGGAACCTGCCCTAAATCTAATTTTTTCCTTAGAATTTAGTTCAGAGTAAAGGAAAGCAATAACTTCTGTTCCTTTCTCTTGACAAGTTGTCGGAGCTTTTCTTGAGGGTTTGAATTTCAAAGCTCTTCTGTCCTTCTTACTCGCTCAAGTCTGAAACCAAATCCAAGTAACTACGATGCAATGGGAGATAAGATGAAGAAGAAGATCATAAAAATTGACAAAAAACCCTCCAAGGAGAGTTTAAGAACACACAATAACAAACAAAAATGCAAAAATCTACTCTGCTCCATTGTTTTTAGAATAGACGGAGCATATGTGTCGGACTACTCATAAAGGAAATTAAACCCAAAACTCAACCACGATGCAGTAATCATTGTATAATTTCAATTCATTTCTTTTAACAAAACAACATGCTAATCTACTTTTTCAGTACAATAGCCTGGTTACACTTCATAGATATACTGTCCACAGCTGGCTTGCACCCTTCGCTTGCTCTGAATTTTTACTTCAGAAAAACAAAAAACTGAAGCAAGCAGTGCAAATTGCAATTACCCTAAAATAAACCTTCTGTGTTTTCTATAAATATTTGCATTAGCCTAAGCGATAAATTCTAATTCCACGTGCTACTACGGCTGGCCGGTGTCTCGACTGGCATCATTTGTTCAAATTGAAACAAACAAAAAAAGGTTCATCAAGCAGACCCTCTTATATGGTAATTATTTCACACCTGACACAACGTTCCGTGTCTCTCGGCCCAAATAAGGTGCGGGTGCACGGTCTTGAAGGAAAACAATATTTAATCTCTCAACTGAATCCATCCTTTTCTCTGAACTGAGAGCCTGGCTGGATTACTTAATATATGCATGGGCTAAGGATTATACGGAAGATTAAGATTAGGAGGTAGCATAGTTAGTTGAGCGTAAGCTGAACTAAAAGCCTCTCTCTGTGTGGAGAGTGGAGAGCTGTGTGCCAAAAGTCTCCCAAGGAACTCCTGTACAGTTATCTTCGGCTCACGTCCACTATTCAACAATTTTTAGTAGACGCCTTAATAAAAGTTCTCATGACACATTTACTAAAAGCATGAAAAGGACACACACAGGACAACAAGCTTCTTCTATCTAACCCCTATTTACTTCCACTACACAGGTTGAAAGATGCAGAAATTCGGTTGGATCGCCGTCATTGGCAAAAAAAATCAAGCATATATTTTCTTTAAAAAATTAATATAAAATTGGACGCATAACAAATAGACACTTTTTTTGGAAAAAGGCAATACATCTAACCGACTTTCAAATACCAAATTTTTGAAATTCCTTACTAAAAATAATATCAAACGGCGTTACAGCTATCCGATTTTAATTTATTTTCAACCCCTAATTCTGAACTGTCGTCGCCACCCCATTCGTCGAATTACGCCTAACGCACCACGTAAGCCCACCAACAAACTATCGAATCTCCTGTCCGTGTCTAAAAATGACTCTCCCAATTTTTTTTAAAAAAATCCTGACTAAAAGTGTGAATGGGCGGGCAGCACTGCAGAGCTTCTTCTTGTTTCAATCTGTGTCACCTGGGTGTGATAGAGTATGACGCCTGTTGCCCTATAATGGACTGATGAATGATGATGATGACCAGTGTATACAGTAATCATCAGCGCCGAAGACTCTAAATTTAAGGAACTGCATAACCTAGTAGCTAAAGCTAATCTTATACCTATTTCCCATTGTTTGATTTCATCCTTTTTCCTTCGAAAGCATCAAAAAACATCTTTAAACTCACTCAATAGACAGACCTTTCCGAACACAATACAGAAGGTAGGCTAAATTGGAGCATGGAAATAGAGATTAATGTACAATTTTACTTTGATTTATTACTACTCTCCTCAATTCGGAACTACAGACCTAGACTCTTGTCCTGTGCATATGTTTGGCTCGCCGTGTGACAAAAGACAACTCTTAAATCTGTCTTTTTATAGGTCGCTTAAACTTGTAAGAAATTGAGCCAGTTTTAAAGGGACTCTAGTATTTCAATTTCCTTCAGACGACATGACAGCTAATAAATTAGCTGACCATTTATGAGCTAATCTATGTTAATGATCAGAGGGAATGAGAACTAGGCTTCGTTGCAGAGAGGTAGGCACTTAATCACATCATCAATTTTAGAATCTGCATTTCAAAGGGAAATGCCGAAATGGCGAGACTAAATAATTCAGGCGAACCAGCACAGGTCAACCAAATGAACATTAAGCTAATGAGTGTCTGCCAAAATTTTTATTACAGTCATTTTATATGACGCCAATAAAGCAAGTAGAAATAATTTTTATCAAAACAAAGGAAAAGTGGAAGGTCCAGGTCTAGGTTTGAGAAAATATACTAAAAATTATTTACTGTGCAAACAAAAATCACGTCCGTACAGTTGAAGCTCATTCGAAAAAAAAACAAGATTGCGAAATTCATTGAATCTTATTGTCGTAAGATAGTGTGGAATCAGACTCAAGAATCACGAAGCTCACCCGACGCCTGATAAGCGTATGAACACCCGGTTCAACTTTTTGGCTAATTAGCTATAGTCCATAAACTCATCGAGGGGGTTAAGAGATGAAGATAAGATTCGGGTTTTTACAAGTTACAATAAGTAATTATCATTAAAATTAAAAGGGGTAAATGCTAGGATTTTTGCACAATGAATATATAGCAGATAGTTGGTATATATCAAGCAATCCAAACCCGAAGCGTCGGATTATTAATTTTATAAGCATGCGAACTGATGCAGTTCGTTCGTCAATATTGTGTTGTTTTAATTTTCGGTTTCGAACAAGATTTCGGATCAATCTGAGCTGAGCTGATCAATAATTTATAACTAAAAAACCAATATTTCTAAATTTAATTTAAAATGCCAATTAAATTATTATTTCACGGCCGTAAATCTTGTAACTATTTTTAAATGAACCCTGATTCTTTTAGCAAAACTCCAGATTAATTCAATAATAACCCAAAATTTACATGCTTAGCGGCAGGATTGATTACATTATGTTTTACGCTAGACCCAATTGTAATTTGTAATCTACTGCAATTGAGAACTGAATGGGTGAAAAAAGGGTGTAAAAGTCGAAAAAAGTAGGAGCATAATCATAGTGGCCAATCCCGCGTATGTTACAGATATTGGATGAAGGGGAGTATAGTTTGGGTTAGAGGGCAACGGCCTGTCTGTCCACCAAGGCATGGAACTACTCCCAGTCCCAGTCCCAATGCCAAGGACTATGGCAAGATGCTCCCAATGCCGTTCCTCAACTCCTTCCTCACCAAGGTAAGCGACAAGGCTGTATTCTCTGCAATTTGATGGAGGAAGGGAGCAAAAACGAAGCAAAACCCCAATGCTGAATCTTGAATCCCAAAGCCGGAATTCGCACTTAAGCCTTGCATTAGATTAACATTGACCAGAGCGGGAGATAAGTTCGGATGTTTTATCCAAACCACCCCCGAGCAACCCTCTTCAGTTAAAAACTTAACTGTTCAACCCCGCTGCTGCCTGAGTCCGACTCCGACTTACCCACCTTAAAACTCTTGAGCTCGAGTCGGATCACCCTCAGTCACTCATCGACGTCAGTCCACTCAGCTCTCATCCACGTGGTCGAGTGTCAAACGTCAAGCACCCTCCACTCTCCGAAGTACCTGAATTAAAACCCGACTCATCTCCACCACCTTCCGATCCGTCCGCATTCCTTCTCTCAGTTCAATCTGAGCCAGTGACTGTGATAGACACGCTCAAGTCTCACTCTCCGGTGCTATCATCTACCTTATACAACCAAACCCGGCTGGATTTACCGGATTTATAATAACAATTGTCTGTGATAAGATAACTTATTGGAGAAAACTAACATTCCTTAGTAAAATACTCATTTTCTTACAAAAAAAAAGCTGAAATCTGACGTGAGTGACTGCCAATAAAAATACTTCGAGCTCATCTCATCTCAATTACCTGAGCACGCCAGCAGCAGCCAGAAGTCAAATGATTAGAAACAGGTAAGCGAACTTCTTGAATTTACCTTGCATCTTATTTACATATACATTTGAGTCTGAGGATGTGGCTCCGGTTCGTTAAATAAAATGCACGCAGATCATTACATACTGCAGGGAAAAAATAGACGGCATACAAAAAAGCCTTAGCACTGATTACATTGGAGAAAGGGGCAACGTAACGTCAACAAAAAACCTACTGGAATGTCATTGAGGTAGTTTTTCAGGTAGGATTTAGAATTACATTGTGTGCGGAACAATTAGGAATTCCAAGCTTGACAGAGCACCAAGATTCGTTACAGAGACAGCCCTTCCAGGGAACCCTACCGCTGATGTTGATTGAACTCAATCTTCAGTGAGCTTTCAGAGAATCCTGACCAGACCAGGTGTTGGCCCTTGTGTCGGGGCTTCAGTAATATACTGCTAATAAAGATCTACTAAAGAAGTCAACTCATGCTGTGAGCTGAGTGAGCAAGGGATCATTTTCCAACCATAAATGACATAATGTTATGAGATACGTCTCGACAGAGAGCTGTCAAAACAAGGCACGATGAAGACCTTTGCGTAAAGGTAAATAAATATTCATCCGTCTAGCCGCATTGAAAGCTGAAATCTGATCAAGTACTTCCAGGCTTGTTTGTAGTGGTTATCAGCCTCACGAAACGCACACCCAACTGCTTCTGGGCAAGATGAGCCTCGCATATCTACAATTACGACAATAGCCATAATTTAAAGTAATGCAATATATGTGTGCACCTGAAATATTGTATAATCAGAGATACAAAAAAAAAACACAAGGTTTTCAAACTCTCTTTCATCTCATCAAGCAATTATTAGAGGGAGGAAGGAATAACCTAGGAATTCGGCATTTATGGGGTGTTCCGTGTACCTGGCTTCCCTCTTAAGTTAACCATGTCGTAAGGCATTACGCTCAAACCGAAGCAATAACTTTCTCCATAGCAAAAAATTGTGGTATTGGGTGCAAATTTGGTTTAGCAATGAAGTCAGTATTTGCGAATCATTTTAGAAGTTTTGGCCATTAAAGGAAAGGACGATTCCGAATACATTTTGCATGTAAGCCGCAAATCCGGATACGGGTTTTACAGTTCTGTTTTTCGGTCAGGTTAGGTCTCGGCGGTCCGTATTTTGAGCACTTCCGGTCACCTGAATTACTACGGAAACGGAAACAATTCAGTTTAAATAATTATAAATTATGTTAAATTTACAAAGTTTGTCGCTGAAATAATTGCAGCTTCTAATGGACAAAACTTCTAGAATAATGGCTTAATACGACATCCAAAAATCAATAAGCTACGGCATGTTAGTCCGGAAGACACTTTCAGATCCGCACTTCACTTCACGCACGATCATCATTCACAGGAAAAAGAGATACACTTGTTTCAAGAGTCAAGATAGCTTTTATAGGCGTCATTTCACAGGGACAGATTACAGTGGGAGATATTATATTGCAAGTTTATTGCCAAAAGGTTTTTGCTCTTCCATCCCCAGAAGTTTTGTTGTAATTTTTATTCCATAAACTAGTTATGAATCTTTAGGCCGACTCCTTGGCGGCGGCAAAAGTTACTCAAGTTTCACTGCTCAGCCGTGGCAATGTAGTTAAGAAAGAGCTTCATATTCCATTTTATTGCATTTTGACGGGACGGGAACTTGGGGTAATGAGTAGGTAGGAGTAATACTAATACTTCCCTGGTTCATTATTATATAATTATTTATTATTGACGTGTAGGTTTAGACTTCATAGGCCCAACACGTCAAGGCACGACCACAAAGGTGCATAACATAGGCAAAACGTCATAGCATCTTTTCCGTTAGCTATCGCGTGATAATGATGACAAAATAGTCTGAGANATCTTTTCCGTTAGCTATCGCGTGATAATGATGACAAAATAGTCTGAGATAGATACGCTAATTCAATTCCAACAGCTCAACATCATGATTCATTTTCACTTCCCGACTCCTTTTTGCACCGATTAGAATCAGGATGGACTTCGTGAACGAACTTCAATGCTCAGGCATTCACACAAACAGGAAAAGAAGTAAATTATACATTGTAGCATTTTCTGAGGCGTCTTCGGTCGGACTTCCCGAAGTGTCTAATGTCTTCTGAACGCCTGCCAAGTCGCAGGGCAGAGTAATAATGGATTCATATCGCGTAATCCACTTATCGTTAGTCAGTGATATTTTTAATTAATTTTAATTCTAGCAAAACAAAGGCTCTAGGGCTACAGCTCGATGTGCATGACGACTAATTAAGAATTCATTAAACATAGCCCCACGACCTGAGATTCAAACGAGATTATGATAAAGTGCCAGCAACCCACCGTTGACACTCCATGTCAGGTTATGCAAGTGGAATTAGTAGCAATAAACTTCACTCTAGCCAGAAGCCGCATCTTTGCAACTGTCATCAGTTGAGCAAGGCGCACACAGATTCACAATGTACAATGCTCACCGGAAAACTCGTTTATTCTTACCCCCATCGGTATTGTAAAGGAAGACCATAAAAGCGTAGAGCCGGATTTTTATTATTTTTCAATGCTTAATGATCAAGAGGCTAGTATTCATTAAAAAGAACGCCAATGGAATTCCTACTGCAAAAGGTCAAGACAAGTCCTAAACAAATAACTTACGAGACAATCACTTCTAATGAGTAGTTAAATACATGAGAGGCTCGGACGCGCATCTCTTGGGTGGGTAGGCCGACAAGAGTGCTTGACCGGCACAGCTGCAGTTTTTTAACGATATTTACATGAGTACACGTGTGACATTCGTCAGAATATTTAACATTTTGTTTTGGATTTAACGAAGTACAGCTATACGCAAGTTTTAAAAAATTCACAACGAAAGTAACAGAACTCTTAAAATGCATAAAACAAATATTTTGCCCCACCTTATCATTATCTCATCTTCCTTAGCGTCTCGTCGTCAGTTACGTTTTACAGATTACAGGGCGTGTTTCGAGCACAGGTGTTATAATACTAGCATATCTCCGTAACGTATCGAAACTGACTGAGAAGGCACGACATCGAAAGTCAGTCTCTCATTATTCTCAGCTTTAAACATCCCACTTACAAAAACTCTGTAGCTAATCCGAGACATAAAAAAATGTCGGTATTTACTGCAAGAAGAAAGTGATGGGGTTAAAGTAAAGATTCGAAAATACCTATAGCAGCAATCCAGGTGAGATGAACGTTTTTCTTGCGGATGAATGCTTTTAGTCAGAAGAGCGTAAGTTAAGAAGACGGCATCTTAAGAAGTATCGAAGATCGATAGAATTCGTCTCGACATGCCCCTGATCTGCCTCATCAGAATTATTTAGAAAATGAAATCTCTTCCTGGCTTAAATTTTAAAGAGACGTGCATGTCAGAACTCATCATCATTTTACAGATCCGGGATGTGACAGTTTGTTTGACAATCATCGGTGGTATAAACCGCAATGCATGTGCATAATCAATTGCAATGTCTTCCTTCTTCCTTTCAAAATCAAGAACCCCAAACAAAAGCCATCAAGTAAAGTTCAAACGTATTTTTTGTCAGATTTTTTTGTGCTCTATTTCCAGGGCGTAGCATAAAAATGAAATCAACGAAAGTCAAAGTCAAAGAAACAGTTTTGCTCATAATAAAAAAATACAAGACGTCTAATTGGTTTAAAGGCAATGATCTGATTTTGCAATCTTCCTTATATTGTAGACATACGGAATTTACATTTTCGTCCGTGTAGCGTGCATAAATTAAACTCATTCCTTCCTCTACCCACCCTTAGTTAAGCTTTAAAGAGCCATATATCCTGTTCCTGATCTGCGCGAATATGCAGCACTAAATTACGGACTGAGCTGGACGCGCCGTACTACACGAATTATATATGGAGCCTGAGTCAAAGTTCAACCACACGTATATTTAACACGTCATGAGCTCAGCCACGTTTTGCTAGGTAATTCATAATTCGGCTTGCAAAAAATAAGCAATTTTCTAATCAAAATCTTATTAAATAA
>VNWX01000956.1:0-17383 GCA_009869905.1 Ceratophysella communis
AGGTTTTTTATTTTGGAACAACAATAAGTCTTGGCGTAAAGCAATTTTTATCTTTCACTTTCTCAAATCCCTTCCTATTCTTCTTCTTCTTCAAGATTGCAATTTGGATAGGAGGCAGGAGCTAGGTAGTGTTGGAATTACGTTTAGATTAGGCGTATGTCGTATGAGATCAATTGGGTCTGGGCCTCGATTTATGCATTTTGCATAGCATCTTCTTAAACGCAAGAATTCAAAGCATTTATTTAGAAATATCCATTCTATTATTTTTCACGTGTTTTTTAATTGTGCCGTTTTAAAGCTGAGATTCTAATGTAGCAATTCTTAAAAAGTATTTTTTAAAAGCACTGATTTAAAATAACGTTTGACTCAATCTTGTAACAAAATATTTGAATGCACAATCAAGCGAAGAGTTATGACCGGATTTTTGCTGATTTTGCCTTGTGATAACTCAAGGTCGTAAGTCGTAAGCCAACATAGCAAACTTTAGCTTTTACAGCTGCTACTGTGTTCTAGCTTCTAGTGCTAGCTAAGCCACGACACGACATAACCTCAAACTCTACAAATAAATATCGTAGGAATTCGAGTACACAATGATATTGTATCTGAACTATGAAGAACCCTTCTTCCAGATTAAATATAAAAAATTGATTCACAGGTTCTTGGAGGATTTGTGTCTGATTTCTTTCATCGCAGAAGGCTACCTAACTTAACCTCAAACTCTACAAATAAATATCACAGGAATGCGAGTACACAATTGATATTGTAGCTGTACTATGATGAACCCTTCTTCCAGATTAAATATAAAAAATTGATTCACAGGTTCTTGGAGGATTTGTGTCTGATTTCTTTCATCGCAGAAGGCTACCTCTTCTATTTTTCTTAGCATAATGCGGAAAGGCAAGTTTTTTGTACTTTCTTCTTTGAGCCCTGAGCCTACAGAAGTGAAAAGGAGACACTCAATAATGTGGGAAGGTTAACCCTATCAAGGACTGGATTCGAATAGCTATCAACAATGTATCAAAAACTTCATGGCTTTAAGAAATTCTCGCAGCATGTACGAAACGATGAAGCCAAACCGTCATCAGCCAGGAACCTTGAATTGTCCAACTTATCTTTATTATTTAGTCAAGGGAGAAATAAGGAAAACCCTTTTGCTTTAAAAAATAGATTAGCCCTCATCCCTCAAAGGGCTAAGTACATAGGATCCCTCAAGGGGTCAGGTTCATGTTTTTTATTGAAACTAGCTGCTTGGCTTTATTCATTTAAACCTAGTCTGGCCTACAAGATTCGTTCATTCACAACAAACAAAGATGACAAAACCTCCGAACCAGGAAGGAATGGAATTTATCAACTTGCACGTCTTCGGGAGTTCCTAATAAAAAATTTATGTTCAGGTTCGTACACGCTTCTTGATGCGGAGCCATTTTGCATTGCGCTTAAAAATTATTTAAGTTTTTAAAATTGTAGCTCATATATTCCTAAATTTTAAAACTCAAAATAAAAACAATTAAACTTGAAACTAAAATTTTGTGATTTAAAAATATAACTTAGGCTCGAATTTACACAGTTTATTACAGACAGTGCTTCACATGAAGCGTAGCGTCAAATTTCAATTCAATTTGCATAAAATAATGCTCCTGCCTACCTTAATAAAATTTATGTTCCGGTTCGTATGCTCTTGTGGTCGTAGACGCATTTTGCAATGCACTTAAAATTATTTAAATTTTAAAAATTGTAGCTCATATATTCCTAAATTTTAAAACTCAAATTAAAAACAATTAAACTTGAAACTAAAATTTTGTGATTTAAAAATATAACTTAGGCTCGAATTTACACAGTTTATTACAGACAGTGCTTCACATGAAGCCTAGCGTCAAATTTCAATTCAATTTGCATAAAATAATGCTCCTGCCTACCTTAACATATATAAACTGGTATTAGTGGGTAGTTTGAATATTAAAATTTGAATAGGAAAACCCCGCAGGTAAGAGGATTCATTTGGTGTAAGGTTTAATACGAATTTCTCCAACCTTCTGAGATCTAAGCTTCCACGTTTATTATTGTCTTTTCCAAGTGTAATTGCACTTGAAGGGGGATTTTATAACCATATCATTTGCATGCAAGGCCTTATCCTCCACAGATTACTCATCTCATCTTGAGGGTTCTCCCCTTTCTTTTGTCCGATTGCCCTTTTCAATAACTGAAAATTATAAATGCATGCCCTACCCCAAACAAGGTTTACTTTAAATACAAAACTCGCACTTTCTATGTAAATTTGCATTTCTTTTCAACGGTTCCGAGTTACAGATCTTCCTGGTACACACGGGAGGACGTAGCTAGAAAACCAGTCACAGGTTTCTGGTACCTATTTAAATATTAGAATGAAACGCGAGTGTATTCATGGGCAAGCTGGACGAGCATTTCTGGCCGTTGTACATCTTTTCAAGAAAACTTGATGATAATCCTGATCTTACGGGCATGAACACACACATACATTAAGTCTGTCATATCACTTATCAATCATTGAGTCCTCCAGCGAATCCAAGCTCCAGCCATGCTTGAAATTCAAAAAATCCAAACGTCATGTCGTGTCACATATGCCCTTTTCTACGGCTCCAATTCCAAATAACATATAATGATTATTGTTGTGGAATATTTTATCCGGAATAAATCTCATAGGCTCTTATGTAATATTATGTCACAGGAGCACACACCCGTCAATACTACTGTTCATTCAGCATCTGCGGCACAGTTCAGAAAAAGAGTTATTTTTTCGAATTTTAAAGTACACGTTTTTTTAACTTGAGCATTTTTTTAAGCCTCATAATTCATGCCAAGCCAGGAGATACGCTGCGCTTGCTACCGCCTACCACCTTGCATTAGGCTAGGTTAGTTTGAAGTTTTTTTTGAACCCATTAACATTTCCTATGTCTTCCGGATCGGGACAAGAAATAACGTGATTTGACACACGCGACCCGTCCATAAACAAATTTAAACCAGATGTGCTCCGTATTTAAAAACAATTTAAGTGCTGTAACAGTAACACAAGAGAATACGGCCATGGCTCATAAAAATGCACTGTTATTGCCCCAAGTGCACGTACACCAGGCCAGGCTAAGAACACATGTAGCTCGCTATTTAGTTGTTCAATTTGTCACAATCATAATACACCAAGATAGGGGTATAAATTGTATCAGGAACAACAATCTTTAGTCTTGGCAGGCAAGCCAAAAGGCTTTAGTAGTACAAGGCTAAGCATTGAGGCTTCTTCTGCTATTATTTTGTAAGGAAGATGCAAAAGATTTCATGTCAGATAGGAGATAAACCCATGTTTCTCTGGTCCATCGTGTCAAAAGCTGTGGTAAGTGTCAAAACGAAGTGTCGATGCAGGAGAGAGATAATGATAAGGAGAGAGGTGTCTGTGTGGATGCGGACATGGACAGACATGCCCGCATTTCATAGCACCCGGCCGATTTCAACTGTAGATTCTTATCAGAAAGGCTTTTTTTCTCTTGAAACAACCCTCAAATCTCATTAGTACATCTTATTTTGTGAATTTGCACGACAAAACACTTTGGCCTAACGGTGTTTGCATTGATTATATACATTTTACAATGATGGATCACACGAATCTCGAATCAGATCTTTTGTAATTCCGATTTTCGATAAGGTTTTACAGTTGGCGTTGGCATTTAATTCGAGCGTCGAGGTAGGTCAGATTTCCTTCGGTAAATCTTAGCTTCCCTGACATCGGCCACTTTTGTGCATGGAAAAAAGAATAATGCCAATATTTCCGCTCGCTCAGTATGACGTCTTTGAACTGACCATTTGTTTGTGTAACAGTTTAAACCGAGACAAAGGGAAGTTTTGACTTTTTCGGCCTGCCCACACGCAGTATATTGTAGTGGTCAGTTTGGATTTTTTTTTCTGAAGTGCGTCTGGTCTAGGCTGAAGTGCTTGAGAGGTTTTTAAAAGATTGGAAAGATGAGCTCAGTTTCATGTAGTGTTTTCCACTTGATTTAGTAACTGACACCTTCTTGACCGCAAAGTCCAAACTTTTGGACATTGGAACATGGCAAGATGTCACTTAAAAATTTGGTACTCCAACCTGCAGCATTCCTTCTGATAAGCTTGTGCCTGCCTGCACGTGACCGTGACTAATGGGCAACCCGAATTTCTGCGAAGCGTAACCTATCCGGAAATCTTATCGCGTTTGGGCGGGTAGTCAATTTATATAATCTTAAGTCTATGTAAAGGCGTGTACGTTTACTTTTTGGGTCAAAAACATGACTTTAATTGGTAAAACGAGTTGAATTTCAAATCTAAAACGTGGTACATGCATTGGGGTGTAAGGGTAGCTTGTAAGGGCTCGAGCCTGAACACAAGTCCCACCTTGTAATTACAAGTCCGACCTCTGTCCCGGCATTACCATCTAATTAAGTTTTCACGCGTGTCCGTCCGGAACAGGGCGGAGTCCGGAATTTGAAGACTTGCCTTGCCCAGACTTCTGGTCTCTGGTCAGCTCAGCTCACAACAACTATTCTTATTTATGGTCAATTCTTGTGACACAGTATGAGGTGTGCACAGATGTGTCACTCTCTTCAACACACAACAGGAAAAAATGCTCCAGAAGGAAATAGCTCAAAGCATCGCGAACTGACCAGACATTTCTTCGGCCTCCGAAACTTTTAAATGATTGAATGCCTTTAACACTAACAAAATACAAGCCTGACCTGGAACGCTGTTGCTTGCTTTAAGATGGAACAAAGCATAGCAAACCAAAGTCAACCTTATTTTATGACTTTTTGTACAAAGCAAACAGGTTTCAATTGATAAAATAGAATACGTAGAAGTCCAGTCCAGCAAAGCAAATAGCAGAATAGGAATAAGGGCTGAAAAGAAGTAAAATTTTCATGGTCAACCAAGTTGGGTTTCCCTTTAAATACACTGCAAACTGGGGCTTTGTCGCGTTTCATTTACAGTATTTGCAAAGGTTTCAGATTTTTTGCTCGAAAATTCCAAATGTAGTGCTTTAACCGTCGTATCGTCCTAAGCATAGAAATATTGAATATCGAAGAATATACGCTTTTTGCATCAATATTTCGTATTTTTTCAGCAGCGCGACTAGATTCACTGGAATATTTGTCATCTTATAAAAAATTATAGAGATTGATTTGGGTTTAGGATTCAAACCACGTCGATTTACGAAATTTTTGATTAATTTTTGCCCCTTATATTAGCCGTATCATCTCCTTCAAATTACGTCATTCATCATGTGCATCCTCTGCGTATGTTTCTACTATTACCCCGGTATGCTACATGATACGAAGATTAATTTCAAATTTCAACTACAACACCAATCCCCTATTTAATTTCAAAGAAACGTCCTCCATAAAATATGCGTTGATCCTTGTTGTAAGCATGAGAAGAGAAGTCCACTTGACCCTTTCCGTGTGAGTCCTGCCTGTGAAGAATAGGGAAGCGGAAGGGTAGGTAAATCAATTTAGATTACATGCAATCCACTGCTTTGCTTACAGAAAAACCTTTCAAGTTAGATTCACACAGAGAAAAGAAGAAGCGACATTTTTTGATTCATGAAGGGGGTAAAAAATGAAATCTAGGAGCTAAATGTTTCTTCAGTAGTTGGACTGGAACATGCTGCGTCACGGTGTGAATTACGCTGCTCAGTGCGGACAGGACACAGGACAATGACGTCGGATCGGATGATGAACCGACTACTCATCCGAACTGCATTTCGAATCAAGAAAACATACATTTTTATTCAATTCAACGGACTCTCAGAATGCATCATGTCACTATTGTTGATACAATAATACTCACAACATTTTGTCATCGTGTTTTACATAAGGAGATATAAATGACTCCTTCATTCTCAGACCTTAGGTTCTCAGGTGTAGACGGGGCTTATGCCTTGACATTTTATTAGGTTTTAATCGAAGGCGATGATAGGATGCGTTTTAGATCGGTTAAAAATCTAAAATTAATGCCGCAATTTTTCGGCTTAGACTTCGCGGATTTAGGCAGGAATTTTCGGTTTATTCTTCAGCTTCCGCAATCCTGGCCACGTATCCTTAAGTAATCCCTTAAAATATTTTCTTAATATTATGCATCCGGATTCCAAAATATGAAAAATATAATCCTGGTTGACTGACCGAACAAGAGCATAACAAAAAAAATTTTTTGACATGAACCTGACAATTGACCATATATTTTTGAATGACTGAAGGTTAAATCTTTTTTGTACTCCTATAAATCCTCATTGAAATCGAAACATGTAACAACACTTGAGGAATAGGAGGATGCATTGAAAAGCCTGCTGGAGAACATATTTTAAGCTGAAGGGCCCCTCAAGCTCTCAACAGTCCTAATCTGGTGCTAAGCAAGGAAGAGAAGTGAAAGTAAAGGCACTAAATTGAGAAATCCGATCCGGAATGTTTCATTTTGGAAACACTCCATGGACTAGGCTTCTAATTTCGCCCTTTGCTCTAAAAGTGCCTGGCACTTTGCCTCTTATTTTGATTCCAACGCTCAACAAGGAGGAGGAAGGGTGCTTTGAGCAACCGAACCTTGTCAAAGGGCATGTGTTTCCCACTTGAACCCAACAATTTTAAATTTCTCGGAGACACTTTCAACTTGAAATAACTATCTGATATAGTGACACTAAATATATACCTACGGCCTTCTTAATGTCAAAGATAGTGTCTGAAGCATGAATTTAGGCATTCATTGAAATCCAATATGCGTCGGCTGCAACCGCAGCATCTTGTTACTATTGATTAATATGGATTTTGAATGCTGTCACTTGCGGCATTTATGATATCTGCGTCTATTATTAGATCAGCTTCATAATCTTCAACCAGGATTCACCTTATATTGTATCAGCTTATGTGTACTATTTTTAATCCTGAAAATCTATTTGTTTTCGTTGTTTATTTTGAAGTCGCTCAAGATCTGGAGTACCTGTTGGTATTAAATGGCTTTAATCCGGCCAGCAGAACCCACCAGCGTGCTAAACACTGATCCGCAGATAGCATATATTTTCGATAACTGATATTCGCTAGTTGCTGCAATCTTTCAACGCTCGAGCCTTAAGTATCTTCGAAATCAATCCTACAACAACAAATATTATATTTCTGCCATATTATATAACGGACACCACTTCTGAAACTTCTCTTCACTATTTTTGTAAAGTCTAAGGCTTTCGTTACGAAATGAACATTAGACCTTATATAACTCTCCGAACAATATAATGTGGTATGGTTGACAGAGTTTCGAAATAATGAATGAAAACCAAGACTCATGAATGGGACGGCCTTTAGGAGGCTCCAGCCTGACTCTGCTGAACACTGAGCAGTTGTAACAGTATCCAATCCAGGACAGTATCTGCGTATAGTAGAAATACTAGGTAGGTCGAAGCTTAAGCTTGGAATTATTGTCATAAATATGCCTCCTGCTCGGGAGTCTCGGGTGACTCTACGATTTTTTTTTCCAGTGAAAATGAAATCCACTCATTGAAAGAAGCGAAGATTGTTTTCCTTCTGCCCCAAGTGTGGAGGAGGATAATGATGAAGGGAGCCTGGCTCTTCCACCAGGGATCCTGTCACCTGCCGGGTTCTTACTTTTCGGAGCAAGGGCCACGTGCCAGTTTTAACGTACTGACTAGCATGCTCGGGTCGATTTTTGGTCAATGGAATCTCGGTTATTCGGATTCGGTCCCGTAAAAGGTCGCGGTAAATTACAAAAGGACAATCAATCACAAATGGCAGTATTAAAATTCATATGCAGATTTACTGAGCCGATAACGCTGGCCGCAACTCGACAATCCGAAAAATATCCGGTCGAATCTGTCCAAACTTCGCATCTTTTTTGTCTTAAGTCTAAGGTCTGAATTCTAGAACTTTTATGAAGTGCTCTTTGGTTGAGGGGTTCGCCCTTCTAAGATTTCGCTTCCTTCCAATTTCCCAACGCAACTGCCTGAGTTTGGATTTAAAAAATCCAAAGGTCCCATTTGGCTTGCCTTGAGTTTACCTGCCTGTCTGCCTTGCACCTCAGCCTGATTCCCTTTTTGTCCAATTTCCTTTATAATGTTGACAAAGAAATCTCATCCGAGCATGTGGAAAGACGCTCCTGAGGATCTACAGGTATTCGTAGAAGAAAACTCTTATCAAGCCTATGGTTTCCTCCTTGGTTCAAATGTTCGAGTAAATACGAAGATTGAATTCATGTGGACAAGAAGGGCCCTTAGCCCTTAGGTTCTTCATCATAGTTCCAGCACTTGCAAGTACGTCCGTCGTCATTGAGAACAAACTTGAGCCTAGAACGCATCAGGTATTTATTCAAGAAAGTCCCACTTTTGCTCTCGATTCCCTTCGAGTGTCAGCTGCACTCTATTTTTTCTTGACCAAGGCACTTTTATTACTCAAGGGATGTGGTGCTGAGCTAAGGGTCCTCAGTCTGGGGAGTACTTCCGCCGGAGGATTCCGGTTGTGATGTTGGCCTGCGCCAAGACGTGCACATCTAACGTAGTCGGATCGGAACGTGAGCGCCACCTTTTGCTGAGTGTCCTATCTACAGCGCAGGAAATGGCCGAAGAATTTTTGGCGCGTTAATTCAAAGAGCGCATCAGTGAATAATCCATAAAGTTAGCGACTTTTAAGACCGCGGCACATTTACCTGCCAAATAATACAAGCAAAACGTGGATACAGGGATTTATAGTTAGAATAGAACCAAAGCGATTTTTATAATTGAATAAAAAATGAAATCAAAACAAAGCACCACTACTGCCCTACAGACAGACAGACCAGAAAACTGCCCTGCGTGCCTGCGTGGCCACGTCCTGATCCTAACCATAAAAATATTCATAAAACATCTCCCCGTACGTGTTAAAAAGGGATAATCGAAATGATGATGATAGTAATAACAAGACACTCATAAACTGACACCATGCCCACTTTCTACTCTTGAATCTTGAGCCCAGGCTGAAATTAAAGGAAGAAGCCTTAAACTCGCCGAGCCTTGACTAAAAGTGAGCTTCAGTTCTTCACACATTTGTCACTCCATTAAGAAAGGAAATTGGCGTGAATGACTATAACTTTTATTTTTAATGTTCCACCTTGAGCTTTTAAAACAGGTTTGAGAATCTAGGTCGTTTCATTGCCTCCAGATGTGGTGGACATCATGGGACATGGGTGCTGGATGCTCGGTGGCTGTGTGTGTATGCTCATAAATACAAGTACTTCAGGATTTAGTCACAAAGTTGAAACAAGGCTGGATATTAACTATGTCAAAGGCTTAAGCACTTTTAACGTCATTTGAAAAATTGACTTGAGGGAGTGTCAGAGGCGGTATGAACTAAGATTTGTAATTTGAATATTAGGATAGCCTTCATGGGCAGCTGGTATTGTGGCTTATCCTATCATTTAAGTGCATTAAAGGAATATACGCAGTGATCTGAATGGCATTATGTTTTACTGTGCCCTTGTTCATCTAGAACAACCTGACGCTTAACTGGCGTGTGGAAAAGATGATCACAACACCGAATCTTAATCGAAATATCACTTTGATAAGAATCTTCATGTGGTTCGACTCCTTGAGCGTAATGAGAGGACCTTACCTCCACGGTAGTTATTATTATTACGCCCAGCAGAACTAGACCCACCTGAAATTGTCGGTAATACGGAAAACAATGCTTGAAGCACGGCAGCCGCCGAAAAGCCACCTTGAAGAAAAAAAGCCTGGTGCCAGCCAAGCGCGACCTACATCTCTTTAATAATCCATTAGTCATCCATTTATCTCACCTAATAAATAACAAATAGAATGATGGAGATGATAAAACTCAAGAAGGCACCTCAACTGCTTCAGGTAAAAAATTTGAAATTTTACGACAATTGGGCGTCTTAAAGTCAAAATTTGTTTAGTGTCAAATTTTTTAAGACGTTTTGGCAAAATTCGAATGACAGAATCACTTCAAATAATTATTTATAAATCAGGATTATTTCAGCTGCGTTTACATATCCTATAAAAATTAACAGCAGTCTAAATTCCAAACGCTGTGTGTCTGGGTGCTCATCTCGAAAGAAGCTGAATCCTTATTCCAGCCAAACCGAAGCCGTAATCCTTATCTCGCACTGTCTTACCAAGTAATTACTCATTAATGAGATTTATGCAGCCC
Organism: Ceratophysella communis; assembly: GCA_009869905.1. Classification (NCBI taxonomy): domain Eukaryota; kingdom Metazoa; phylum Arthropoda; class Collembola; order Poduromorpha; family Hypogastruridae; genus Ceratophysella; species Ceratophysella communis. Next base: position 10,194 of record VNWX01000956.1, read on the forward strand.
CATCCCTCCTCCTTCCATTCAAAGTTCATTAGTCGAACTACAGACTCGACTAATCAGATGAGAGGGGTTGGAGCAGATTTATTATTAACATTGAGAATTACTCATTAACTCACGTATGTATGCAAGCAATGCTCTTACGAATCAAAAATAAGAAATTAATATTCAAACAGAGCTGAAAATGCAACGCGTGTCCATGTCCATTCATCCATGAGTCGGTCAAGGTTAGCCAGAACAACGGAGATGAAGGTAGGTACATAATATGATCTAACACCTTTCTCAACTACAAATCATCTGCCTCCCAATTGTTTACTGCAGAGGCTCAGGCGAGTGATCAACGAAAATGCTAATTCACCTTTTCTTCAGCCTCCCTCGTCGATGGCCGCGGTCAATATTTTGTTCATTAATCATAGCGTATTCTCTGTCATGGAGAAATTTTAAGTTCGAATGCATCGGGCATACGTCGATCGTTGCATGGCGGCGTCTGCAGGTTTGTATTTTGAGGTACAGGGTTTACTTGGATTCGAATTCCAGGCATTTCAGCTTTGATTGTCATTTTTTAAAATTCCATACTTCGGAGTAAATATCAGAAATTGTAAACACTTTTCGCAATCCGCTTAAATGTAACAATTGTGTGTTCTCTTCGCTGCAAAGATTAACCGTCTGAAAGCGCTCTGCATGCAGCGAGCGTAGGGTCCCGAGCCTCGATTCATCTGCGCCAGTGGACTGCAGCTTCAAAAATACACCTGACGAGGCTATAGTTAGCCCAAACAGCCAGACATCTATCACTCATCAGTTCCTCAAAAATATGAACGAGCTAGGGTCAAATCCATTACCTCACTCATTGTGAAAACAATATGACAGCTTAGGCCAAGCCTTTGCTGCAGCCTGAAGCCCTACTCCTTCTCATCTCAACAATGCATCTCAGCCAAGGACCTGAAGGGGTTTTCCGTTTTTTATTTTTAACAAAAGAAAACCTGTCATAGCTTCACTCATGTAAACTATAAAACACACACGTAGGTTGGACTGGAATTTGGATTCCTTCTAAATCAACCCACCCCCTCCACCTTGAGTTCAAATCGAGATTCAATAAGCTGATGATTGATTCAATTGTTCCACATAAAATTCAATATATTTCGTTGAAAAATATAGCTTGGATTTGGATTACCTACTTGCCTTGGGACTTGAGTTCAGACTCGAAAAACGCTGTAAAACATGAATGGAAGTTTTTTACAGAAAAATTGAAAAATCTTTGTTCTCAAGTTGAATAGCAGAAATGTGCCAAGTAAAGAATGAACGAACACCCTTTGCCTTTCCTTGCTCATTTTTACCCGAAAATCTATTGTTTTCGTAGACTTGGCGTCGAGGACATCTATATTACCTTGAGGGTATGGTTAAGGGTACGCTGTGCTGTCCTGAAGACACGCAACAATAGCTTGAATCAGAATACAAGCCTATCCTGCCTAAATTCAATTTTTTCAGTTTATCGCAACTCAACACAAATGCTGGATCGAAAGGATATCCTGCGCCTGACCTATTTTAAGCACCCTGGTCGGGGTTGTCCTATATATTCTTAATAGGTCGATCACATTTTTATGGCCCATTTTTATTAAGAACGTAAATCCCGGCTAAGAATTCACCACGATCACTTCCGCTCTACTTCCATCAATTTACTGTTTAACAATTGATCATTATTCAGCTACTGTATTCTCAGCCGGATTAAGGACAATAATGAGTTACACGCATTTGATTACAAATCACAATTCACAAAGAGAGATTCAATAGCAGCTTTCAATCCAACAACGGTACGCGGATGGGCATTAGAATTTCAAAGGGCTATGTAGATGCACAGAATGATACATAACGGATCTTTTGTACAGTAGCCAGACCAGGACGCTCATCATGATTCATGATACAAGATTAAGAGCTGATATCAGAACTCAAGATCTGTTGTAATGAATTTTTTTCTATTCTAATATCAATTTCATGGAAGAAGCCGAATCATAAATATAATCAGGCTACCAGCTTTAAGTCATGCTCAAATAATCAGAACGAGGCAATAAAATCTTGGTTTGCCTCTGCCAGTCAGTCTGAAGTGATGGGACGACATGATTACGTCTTCACGAATGATCGAAATGAGCGTGAAATCCATTAGCTACTGTATTTAGGTTTGTATTTCGTACTTATATGCTAATTTCTCTGGTATATTTCTGATTATCGCAAGGTTGCTTGTGCTTCATGCTTGCTAAGGTTAAAAATTAATGAGCATTTAAATAACAGCCAATTTGACAACCTAATATTTTGTCATTTCACAAGCCCCATCTATGCTTTAAAGCTCGCAAACAGATGCCCTTAAGATATGTTTATCTCTACCGAAGCATTTAAATGCATCAATTTTCAATGTCCAAGCGTAATAGCTCCGAATCTGCTCAATTGTGCATACCGAGAACAATACGAACCCCTTTCGCTTCATTTAATTGTCCGAGGTCCACGGAATGTGAGCTCGTCCGAGAAATTAGTTAATAATATTTACCTCTTCGTAAGAGCATTATGACGGCTTCTTCTTTTGTAGTCGGTGTGGACGTAATAGAGGCTAAACTGTACACTTTACAATTGTAACCCTTTTAGCCCCACATGCTACATTACATTGTTGTTTCGGAGCCTCCGTCGGCCGTCCGTTCGTGGTCTCCGCTTGATCTATGGCTGGAAAAATATCATATGGACCCAGTGTGCCCGAGTCGGCGGCAGCGGAAAAAAGGATTAAATAATATCCTTTTAGTTAGATCTCTCGTTTAGGCTCGTGTGAGTCATTAGCTGTTAATTGGAGGTGAACGATGAGCACCTGCGAGGAACGGGCAGGCGGTAATAATGCTCTCCAACAGCAGCCCACGTAACTCCTGTCATCAATTAAAATAATCCGTACACCGAAAAGAGTAGCTCCCTACAATATAACGGTAAGGGTCACGAGCGCATTTTATCAAAATGAAAGGCTTAATAACTCATAAATAACGTAAAACTCATCATAACTCATATATGCGGTTGTCTCAGTCCCGTACCTCAAAAAGGCCTCTCAAAGCATGGTCAATATGCGCTATATAAGAGCGTTTTAAAGAAATATTACAGGTTAAATAAACTTATGTAAACCCTAACTTCGTATTTTAATACTAAAATTTAATCCGAGAAATTAAAAAATGCGGCGTCTTATTAAAAAAATTAAATTCGATTGAAATTCGAACAAATTGCCTGAATTGTACAGATATTGCGCCTGCTACCGATAAACAAGCCGCAAGTGCATGCCACAACCTGTTTTAAAATCGATAATTGCTATTCCTTAAAAGCCCATTATTTAGCGCAAAGTACTAGTAGCTATTTACGACTTTAATTCCAAATAGGTATATCTATTAGAAGGTAGGGCAGTATCGATTACCTTCCCACCTAATAAGTATCTTGCTGAAGTCTGGGCTGCGGCATGTAATACACGCTGAAACAAGGTCCTAATTTTCTGGGACTGGTAGTTTACCACGATTTGAAACTCGTTTATCTTTAGCTGCGGTTTATTAGAAAAATCAGAAGAAAAGGGAAAGGATTCTTTGAGCACTTTCGGTTTCAAATTTTCTTTAAAATGAAATAAAAGGCTCTTCTTGAAACCTTTTAATGCTCATTTTGGACCTATAATCGATTTTCCCTTTTTTCTGGTTTTCCCTACAAGTGAATCTTTGATCTCGACATCGGCATCTTGAGGTTTGATATTGATGAACCCAATTCCAAGCGCTGATAAGACGACTTAGGAATCGAGTTACGCAGAGAGACCTAGGTAGGTAAAACTAATGGTAAAATGAAAATGAAACCATATTTAATCTAACTATCATCGCCGCAGCCAAAGTGGGCGACTGGGTTCAGTTCAGGTGAAATTGAAAATTGAATCCGTTCCAAAGAAGTATTGGTACAACACTGCTGCAGCTTTGAAAGCTCGAGTTAACTGAGCAGATCGAATCTGATCTGACATCGCCAGGATTTTTCAAAATAGAAAAACCTGGTTTCTTCAAGAATACTTTAGCTGGAGCATGTAATACTCCCAAATATAATATAGCCACTTCTCACCTTACCACTTTCAAAGTTTCAAGCTACCGGCTTTTATGTTCTACAAAGAAGAATTACAGATCTAGAGCGGAATTGTTCCTGGCGTAAATGAAAGGGAAAATTGCTGGAAACGTGTTCATGCGGACAGCTGGAAGAACTTCTGAGCCACAGCAGCAGCCAGCACCCAAGTCTAATTAAAAAGAAGAATTTACGATTATTGAGGAAGGCTGAAGATCTTGATGACGGCTTGTTTCGTGGTTGCGGAAAGGACGAAGTCATGACGGGGAGGTTTCCTTGTCCATAATGCTTATGTAATGTAACACGTTATGCTGCTCATTCTACGGAATGACGTGTGTTCAGTGCCCAATGAATCTTCAAGTTTATTGTTATTCTGGACGTCTGGAGGGAGCTTGAGGAAGGCACAATTTGTTGTGCAGTCTTCAGAAGAGTATCTTCATTATCTCGTGCCAAGATCTCAATTTATTTACCGGTAAGTTCCGCTTCGAGTGAAGAACGGACAGAGCACCGTTAATGAGACTTGAGACGAGCGGAACCAATCAATTCAGTCAATCGCCGATTGCCGCCGACACGTATTTAGACAATGGGTTTCAAATAATGTCGATTATCGGGTGCAAATTATGCTTTCACAAGCATCTATTCATAAAAGTAGAAATTTTTCATGCTAATACGCACGTAGATTTAAACTTAAGTGTGTCACAAATCGATATTTTAGTATGCATTTTGGCGATGTGGTAAGCTTACGAAAATGCCACAATAGTCGAGTTGTCGTTTGAATTGAAAGTTTTGCATCTGCATGAACCCCTTGCCTGTGCTTAAATTTTTAGCTTTCAATCAATCAAGCAATCAGAAATTTAAATTTCTATTGTAATACTGCCTTAAACAAATTCGACCGGTGATTCTAACGCTCACAGTACAAGCCTCCGGACATTTCGGAAATGTATGGATAAATCCGAGGAAATCAATTCCAGCCAGGCGGGCTGCTATGCTATGACCATGCAAGAAAGATGATGATGTTCAATTCACCGTTACATTAGCCTCCAAGCCATTGTTACTACGAGCAGGATGCAAATGAGCTGCATTTTGTATAAAAAAAATTAATAAAAAAAGTTTTACAACCAGTGCCGGTTCTGTGGTCGGAGATGCGGCTATAATGGAACGTATCCATCTGGAACCAGCTGTAAAATAATGGGCATATTAGATAGAACTAAAATATTAGTGGTCATAAGCAGACGAGGAAAAACGATGTCTCTCGCATGATTAGACTGAATGATCAATAAATTACACGGCACGGCAGTCCGTCGAGAAGCACGTGTCATGTCACTAATATTTTACAACGAGGCGTTGAGCCAGGCCGCACGCCAATCATAAGTCATCATTACCTCATTTGTGTGTGGCAACGACGATGCGTTTAATTCAATTCACATATATTTCCTTAATTAATTCAAATAGATATGGGTTTTTCTATGCTAAAGAGAACAGTGGAAAGCTGCAACTAAGCCTGCAAATAAGAATACATGATTAGACTGAATGATCAATAAATTACACGGCACGGCAGTCCGCCGAGAAGCACGTGTCATGTCACTAATATTTTACAACGAGGCGTTGAGCCAGGCTTCACGCCAATCATAAGTCATTATTACCTCATTTGTGTGTGGCAACGACGATGCGTTCAATTCAATTCACATATATTTCCTTAATTAATTCAAATAGATATGGATTTTTCTATGCTAAAGAGAGCAATGGGAAAGCTGTAACTAAAACTGCAAATAAGAATTTTATTAAATGAGAAGATCCTATCTAAAATTACACGTACGTTTGAGCTGTAGGATGTGCGACATAGCTATTTGCAGACTATTTTTGCAATTTTCCTTGTACATAGGATAAATGCTCGGAGACACTGTAGACTGTAGAATGCATCTTACATTACTTAATATTTAACGAGGAAACAATGCATGGATTACAGTAGCATCAAGGGATTACTCCTAATCACGAGTCAATCGTATATTCAATTCACATATATTTCCTTAATTAATTCAAATAGATATGGGTTTTTCTATGCTAAAGAGAACAGTGGAAAGCTGCAACTAAGCCTGCAAATAAGAATTTTATTAAAAGTGAAGATCATATCTAAAATTACACGTACGTTTATGCTGTAAGATGTACGACATAGCTATTTGTAGACTATTTTTGCAATTTTCCTTGTACATAGGATAAATGCTCGGAGACACTGTAGAATGCATCTTACATTACTTAATATTTAACGAGGAAACAATGCATGGATTACAGTAGCATCAAGGCATTACTCCATTCACGAAGTCAATCGTATATGGATGGATCAAAAATATATTAAATTTGCATCAAATGGGTTGCAAAACATTAAAAGAACCATTTGTGTGTGTATCTAAGGCCTATTTATTCAAAATGGATTACAAGAATTCCAGTAAAAAAAAATCGACAAAGCTCAGAAATTCGAGAATTGGTAACTTATAGGTACAGCAGAATTTTTAGTAAAATAGTTATTAATTTTTTTGAGTTATATGAACGCAGCTTCATAATGAAATCAAATGAATTGAATGCTCCCAATACAATTTACAGAAGTCGACTTTGGAGATCCGGGCTCGATATAAATTTGTTATCACAGTTTTATATCAACCTGATCTGGGATTAACCCTTTTTTTTCGAATATAAAAAATGATAAATTGTATTGTTATTACTCGTGATGCACCGTGTATCATTTCGTAATCCATCAAAACCTCACCATATCTCCCTGCATGGAGTCAAGGGATTGCTTCAGTTTCGTCTCTATTCAATATGTATGATTGTATTGTAAACAGGCTGATTTGGGACTGCCACACACGTTGGACTCCCCGCATTATTACGATTAATCTGTTTGCTCCCGTTGTTTTGTATTTATGCATTGTATTAGTACAGATAAATAGCCAGGCTTACGTCTGACGTCGAAATTAAGTAGGTATGCGTGTCTCAAGTGCTACTACCTTAACAAGAGCACCAATATGCGCTATGTAGAAATTCCATGAATTTAGACATCGTTGTTGCGCCGTGCTCAAGTATCAGAAACATTCGAAACAACT
>VNWX01000957.1:0-17374 GCA_009869905.1 Ceratophysella communis
AAGCTGTAATGTATTTGCCCTATCTACAATCACCTCGGCTGCTCTCCTTGCCGGCCCACAATCACTCCCATGCCTTTCTACAGAACCACTCCTTCTCCCTACTCCAGTTCGTTGAGTACGGCTCAAGTAATACTATGACATCAGTTATGCCTGAAGCCTTCCCGGCCCGTCAAGGTTTGTATTTTGGGATAGAAGCGTAAGACAAGGGTTAGAGTCAGTGTCAGTATGCAGAAAGATACGTCTGTTGTCTGTGCTTTAGATTAAAAACGAAGGGGTTATTATTTTGAATTGAACACATTTGAGTTTTGGTTTGTTCTGTGTTCGGTACGGCGATAGCTTCATTCGTCCCATGTTTAGATTCAAGCGTTAACTTTACAAAATATTATCTGTCACGAGACTTTAAACTTGGGATGGGCTGGCCTACGAGTTAATAATTGTGGTTGCTTATTATTCTGTCACCTTTACATTAACTACGTACGATATATATTGTAAGTTGCAACTTCCCAAACTGCATTGGCTCATTGCCAAACTCCCGCCCGCCTCAAGAATTTAATACTTGCTTTCAAATAACTTAGGCTATGTTACACAAGTTTACGTTTGAATCTAATGTACATTAATCCTGTTTTCCTAGTAATTACAATAGCGTTCAATTTATTCAAATGCCTTTAGACAGCCATTTCAGCACACTCAACTTTGAGATGCTAATCAATTTTCGTGATTACCTTAAATAGAGAGACAACCGTGGTGTATTTTATGGTCATGACCGGTATTAGAAACTAAGCTAAAGTTGTTGTAATTCCCTCATTATATGTTAATGTTCTTTTTTGTATTATAGATTATGCTAAAAGATATGAATCAATAGTGGACATCGACGCATTAAAGGTTCGTCGTGTTAATTCTGGAACCGATTTTGTTACCCTTATCGACAAATATAATTACAACACAAAGATGAGTCAAAAAACAAGAAAGAGTCCCAAAAGAAACACCCGACAACTGGTAAGTAAAATATCAATTTAAAAACAATTAAGGTTTATTAGCCTTGCGTATGTCTTCATTGCCGTGTCCCCTCACTTGGTCGACTTTTTTTGGTCGAATCCTCATTTGGTCAATCTCGTTTGGTCGACTATTTAAATGGTCGACAAACTCATTTGATCAATTTCATTTGGTCGACAGAAAAAAGACAAGAAAATTTAAAATAAGCTAAGATAGGAAAACAGAGGCTTGCGAGGCGCAATCCGGTACACACACTGACCAAGTGTATATACCGGTACATACACTACACTGACCAAGTGTGTGTTGTGTATTTGGATAAGAACTTGACAATTTGACTCACCTTTGACCTAAGCAGTCCGGTAATAAAGTATTGACCCCTTGATGAATTTGGTAACAATACCACCGTACGTAACTACGAGCTTACTCGGGCTTAAAACATTACTATTTAATGTAATACTTTAAATATTTAAAAAATTAGTCGTGTTGAACCACTTCTGATTCATAAATGCGTTCGGTTTTCCTGGGCACAATAGGTTAGTTAGTAATTCGTATTTTCTTAGACTGTCATGCAAAGTAAAGAAACAGAACTGAATGTATTACGATTTACGACAACTAATGTATTGAATTATGCCAATGCCAACCTCAGTCTGAGGAGATCATATATTCTTGTCACACTGAATAAATTGGAGAAGGTATAGATAGGCCGCGTGTATGCAATCGAAGTTTTTTACGGAGTCATGACCAGAATTCTAATTAATTTTATGTGACGGATGAGCAAGGAGATGCTGCGCTCCCTAGAACAGGAGAGTCCTAGAGGACGACACTTAATCTAATTTTATGTATCCTGTGCAGTCGTCTTACAGATAGCTCTGAATTCTGGGGCTGTGATGCTTTGTAATAGCATTTTCATAGTTCCGAATACCTTTTAATTGCTGCGATGATTTGTTTATGTCTTCGGTGTGGCAATTGCAGTAATACGTGGTCATGGCTCTTAAACAAACTAAACTTTATAATTTTCGATTACAGCGAGATCGAAAGGAAAGAAAATTTTATACTGACGATATTTTGGGAGATGCAGATGATGACATTGAAGGTCCGCAAAGTTTTGATCTTGAAGAAAAGCTGGCATCATCAAAGTATACAAATAAACCATTGGTCAAGGAATTAAAGGGCACCGGTAGGAATCCTTTTCCAAATATTTTCTTCGCAATCTGCATATGGACTTAATTTAGTTATGTGTACATTGCAAATTGACAGAGTTCAACCTTGCCTATATACAACAACATGGATTCACGTCACCCTTGCTCTTTAAAGACAAAAACGGTCTCGGCATTCGTATTCCTGGGCCCAATTTTAGTGTTAGTGACGTCAAGACCTGCGTCGGTATGTTTTTACCGACTTGTTTATTATTCTAAAGATCTGAAAATTGGCATTATGTGTTATGACCTGAATATGCCATCTTTTTCGTAGGCTCTAAGCGCATGCTGGATGTCATGGATGTCCGAACACAAAAGAACTTAGAAATGACGATGAAACAGTGGCAAGAATATTATGATAACCCCGTTAAAGACCGGCTCCTCAATGTGATCAGTCTGGAGTTCTCCCATACAAAGTTAGAAAACTATGTCGAGTCGCCAACTGTTGTTCGGCAACTCGATTGGGTGGACCGTGTTTGGCCTCTCCATTTGAAAAATATGCAGACAGAGTCCACGAATGTAAGTAGTAATTTGTAGTGGTTGAACGTATGATAGTTGTAATTACTTCAGATCTTTCTGTAGTTAAATGAATAATTTTTGCGTTTTCTATCTCAGGCTATAGATGAAATGATGTATCCGAAGGTTCAAAAATATTGTCTTATGAGTGTCAAGGGATGTTATACAGACTTCCACGTTGATTTCGGAGGTACCTCAGTGTGGTATCACATATTAAAAGGGGCTAAGGTCAGCTCCTACTTCTGTCGTTCTTCATTGATCGCGATAATTAAATTAAATTCATCAATGATAGACACCGTGGTTATTTCTAATATCTTGGGTGGTTTTTAGGTATTTTGGTTGATTCCACCAACGGAAAAAAACTTAGATCTCTATCAAGCTTGGGTACTGTCGGGAAAGCAAGGCGATACCTTTTTTGGAGACAATGTGGAGGATTGTGGACGTGTGTATCTTCAAAGCGGAGACACATTTTTTATTCCATCAGGCTGGATCCATGCAGTCTACACTCCTAAGGATTCCTTAGTATTCGGCGGAAATTTTCTGCACAGTTTTGGAATAGACAAACAGTTGAGAATTGCAATGGTGGAGGAAGCTACTAAGGTTAGATCAAAATTGTAATAAATCCAGCTAATCTTTTTTTTTAGAAAACAGAGTTAACCTTTAACTCGTTATTATTGAATTTTTTCAGGTCCCGCAGAAGTTCAGATATCCTTTCTTCACTGAGATGTTGTGGTACACTCTGGAGCGTTACGCTCATTGTCTGTTGGGTCATAATTACATTTATATTCCGACAGGAGACAACGATGCACAGCTGGATAGTACCAGCGGTCCACAAATAACAGAGAAATTGACACCGAAGGTAAGAATAATGAGAACTGGTACTCGGGATCGGGATACTTGTTTGTTATTGGATTAGCTGGGATTTTTCATTGCGTGAATTTAAATCATAAGTTCTGAGAATAAACTTAAAGCTTTAGTCGTATTTTTACGATATTGTGAGCTTAAGTCCTCCTTGACGAAAGTAATCTCGCTCGGCTACAGATTTCTGTAGTGATACCTTTGGTCACATTGCAAGCTTTACTTAATAGTATTCAGGAGACTCTTCGGTTGTCTAATATTTTTGTATTTGTTTTTGTATACCGCTATAATTTAATGCCTTATCATAAATTTCAGGATATTCACATTAGCCCTCAAGAGCTTCATGGATTAAAATCCATTGTTATGTACTTACACCAATTACCTATACAACGGAAGAATGTGCCGGCAATCATCTACAATCCTACACAACTTCTACGCTCCGTCCGCGACATTATTATCGAGCATCGTTACGACAATCCGGACAAGGCGGTCACTGGTCGTCCCATTCTTGTTTGGCCAGGTGAAAAGGCGGAGGTAAGAGTGTATTTTTCACCCAAACCGTGTATAATTGTGAATCCTTTGAATTTCAAAGCTATTCTTCTAAACTACTACCTAGTTTGTATTTAATATCCATGTCATGAACTTCCGCATTTGTTTTAGGATGTTGGAAAAATTAAACCAGCTACTGAGAAAAAGAAACCAGCGAAGGCAAATAGTGTTCCAACGCCGACTACGCCGGATGACTTGTCAAACGGTCGGTTGAACAAAGGTCCTCAACCGAGGGTTCGATGCAACCAATGCCAATCTTGTAAAACGACAGAGGATTGTAATGAATGTATTAAGTGTCTAAGCACCCGAAATAGTGTATGCATTATGAGGGAGTGTATGGCGGTAAGTGTTAAACTTTTGTTGGGACCTTGGAGTATGGATCAGATGAATTGTAACAGTCTGGGGGCCATCTAATGTGTTTAGAGTAATATAAGACTTTTTATTTTTACGATAGCCAATGCTCCCGGTTCTGTCTGTGTGCTGTGCTTGTGGGCTTGATGGTTGGGGGGACATCCCAGGTCCTTCTGCATTCTTAGAAGATGAATCGAAGAAGGTAATTTGAAGTCTATCCATATTTTAAAAGCGGATCGCAATCATAAGCCTTTAAAACTTAACCTTAACTTGTTTATTTCTCCTTTTTAGACGCGGAACTCCACGCTTTTGGAGTGCAGTGTTTGTTACGAAATCTCCCATGCACTTTGCATAGGAAATAGAGCGTCAGAGAAGGTCCTTGGCATAGTAAACGATGACTTGCCAAATAGCTGGGAATGCCCTATTTGTATTGAAAAGAGCAGCAAGATCCCAAGACCCCCGGTTAAACAGATCAAATCCAATCCTGACGAGCACAAGGAATCCACTGGAAACGTCCATCAGCTCAAAATTCCTCAGCCAGTTATTTCTTCTGCATCGGGATCACTCACAATCCAGTCGACCTTAACCCATTCTCAGGCAGAACCAAAGCCGACAACTGTGACATCTGTTCAGTCCGGCAAGCCGGACGCACCAAGTAGTTCAAAATTCCAGGCTCCACAGACTTCAAAGAAAGAAAACAAAAGCAAATGCGGCAAAGAGACCATTCTGAATGGAAATGCGTCTACAACAGATAAGGTATCTAATATTTCATGTACACTTCGATTTTACATTTCACGAAATACTTTAATTAGGACCGAACGCACTTTTAAATTTTAGTCCCGTGAAGATGAGAAACAAGTAACACAAAAACTGGCTCAAGTGCAGCAAAGACTTCTTCAAGGGCGTCAGTCGTTGGACGAAGTGAAGAATGGTAAAAAAGGAAATGGAAAGAAAGGGCCCGGGCTTGGAATGACCATTCCTCCAGCACGACCACCACCAGCCGGCAAAAGACCTGTGCTCATGGCGAATAAGACCGCTGGCAAGCAACAGAGCGATGGGCAGCCTCCGAAGAAGAAGGTGGCAGGGAAAAGATCTTTATCTCCGCCTGGTAATAAGAAGAAACCAGCGGTCAAGCGGCGAGCATCCGAGCAGCCAACTAAGATCAAGGATGAAGAAATGGATGTTGAGGACGACGAGCCTCCTCCAGTTCTCTCTCCAATGGTGGAGATTAATCCTCCTCCCCTGAAAAAGATCAAGGTTGAGCTTCCTGAGCCAGAGCCCGAGGTAGAAAATGATGAAACTTCTAATGCTGTGGTGGAGTCCAAACCTTCCCCAATTAAGTTCCCTCAGAGGTATGTACAGCTAACAATGTGTGAATGGCAAGTGAACTATTAATGAAATGAGTTATATTATTATTATTATCTGATTTTTTATTTCAACAGGACTCAGCTTTCCGGGAGGATTATGACTCGGTCTGCTAAGCAACTTAAACACGCTTCCAATGTTGTAAGACCAGCTGAGATCAAGGAGGAAGCTCCAGGTGATGTCCCAATCCCAGCTCCGCCGCCACCCGCAGCAGGATCGGCCACTCCTAGTGCTGCACCTGTTCCGTTCAAAAAAGGAACTTCAATTCCCGGCCAGAATAAGAACATTAAGTACTGGAAGGACAAGGAGTTGATGATGCGAGTCTTTCAGCGCTTTCCGCTACCTCTGTTGACTAAATGTCTCCCAGTTTGCAAAGAATGGAATCACCTTGCGTTGCATCCTTATTTGTGGCGCAAGATAGACCTGTCACTCAAGTAAGCTTGCTAGTTTTCTAATGATTTGTTTTGTTTTTACGATTCCGCGTCAATTGAGCGCCGTCAATTGAGCGCGGTTCCAGTTGAGCTCAACCACAGCTCGCCCTAACCCTGTGGGGGCTAGACTGTATATCCGACGGAATCCAGGGGTTTTAGCACGTTATAACTTAACCTAACTTAAACAATATCATAAACACCCAATTAATCAATATCATAGCTTGGCGCTCAATTGACGGCGCTCAATCGGGCCGCGCTCAATCGGGTCCGCGCTCAATTGACGGTGCTCAATTGACGGCGTTCAATTGACGCCGGACGGTTTTTACAGTACAGGATAAACCCATAGAGTTATGAAGGTTCTAAGTTACTAAGGGACCTTAGTAACTCTATGGATAAACCTGACTGCAGCTATGTATTAGCTTAACATCATTTTTTTCGCTATTTAGAGAAATCACGGAGGAGATCATGCAAGGTATTGTCCGCCGGCAGCCAAAGAATTTGATTCTGGACTGGACAAACATCTCAAAGGACCAGCTCAGCTGGATCATTCAACGTATTCCTCAGTTGAGGGAATTGTCCTTGCGAGGTATTAAATCAATTGATACTATTGTGGCCCTCAAATCCTGTGCTTGTCCGGCACTTACATCACTGGATTTGGGATATATTGGTGGGCTCACTGATTCGACACTTCGGGAAGTTTTGGCCCCACCCATTGATTCACGTCCTGGACTGACGGATTCCCAGTCAAGATTAAGACAGCTGAAGATCTTGAATTTGGCCGGAGCTTCAATTTCTGATGTGGCGTTGCGGTAACTTATTAACGTCTTAATTTGAATTATTCTCGAAACCTCAGATTTGATAGTCATATTCACGGAATTCATTTATCCATAATGTAGATATATCACTCAACACGCGGGAGGTATATCTCACTTAGACATCAGTACATGTTCACGAATTACGGATGCGGGCATTGCTCAATTGGGAGCACCGGACTCTCCATGCCTCCAGAACCTAGTTTCTCTAAATGTTTCCGGCTGCCCTCAACTGACTAACATAAGTCTGGATCACCTTAAATTGTGTTCAAGCTTACGGAATCTGGATATTCGCAAAATCTCGCAGATCACCTTGTCTGGTCTGACTAAGTTTCACAAGCCAGGTCTTCCGCGAAGTCGAAGCTCCGTGAACGTCCTCAGTGACTTTAACTCCAGGAATATTTACCCCGGATTGACTCATCATGCACATGCTGCACAGCAGGCGGCTTTTGACGCTGCAGCTGGCAGCAGCAAAGGCCCAACTAACAGCGCACAACCTCACGGCCTTGCGAAGTCGTACGTCAATTCCAAGAACCTAGGTTAATTTTTATTTCATTCAGCTTCTCACCGATTCAAGTCAAAGTTCAAGAGTTAAGAACCTAAAAAATTATAATTATTACCATACAGTTAGTGTTGTTTGTAATCTGGATTTTGTCAATACCCTCTGCGAAATGTACTTACTAAAAATGAAAGCTATTCAGTATATTGGTAACTACATAACTATTTACCTAGCTAGCTGCATTTAATACAGAAATGTAAACAGGATAGACGTATTTAGTTCTATTGATCTACAAATAATTTATGTTTTGATTTGATCCATATTATGTACCATTTATCTAGACCAGGCTTCTTGTTTAGCCAAGGAAGTAATTACAATTTATACTTATTTATTTGCTAAACTGTAAGTATTATTAATCAAGACCTCTTTCAAATAAATAAACCGTACAGGCAGTTGTATCGGTGAAACCAAAAGCATCGAATTACACCCATCGTTGATTTCAGCTGCTTCCACACGTCTCACTTCATTCTTACTTATTTATAGAAATTCTAAGTTAAATATGTAATTGCTTTTATCTGACTTGACATCAGGATCAAATATCAAGGCTGTCGTGAGGCCGCATTTATTAATTATTTATAATTCTGCGTGCACAAGTCAGCATTCCTCTGTACCAGAGTAATGCAGTAATTTCCAATTAGGACTGATATAAGACAAGTTTGAGTAATCTTCACAGCTTATGCAGATTTTAAATTTCATGGTAGTTTTCATTCATTTCATTGTTAGAAAAAACTAGTAATAGCTGCGATTGCGAAAACTAGATCCACTGGAATGAAGTTCTTCTTCGGCCAGGGTTATGATTTTCCTTCAAGGTCAGGGAGCGAGTTGATTCGTGTCACGAGCCTGACTCCGTATATTGATTTTGATTCTGACTGACGCGAAGGTCTACTCAATAGGTCTTCTTCAGTGTCATTCATCAGTAACCATTGTCTTGCTCCAGTCACTAGTGAGCCTTGTCCATATTAATCGCGACTTGGACGTAAGATTCAGACGCAATGGTTTGGGGAGGTTTCTAACTTAGCCTGGCAAATGAGGTAGAAAATCAAAAATTACTATGTTTAATAATAAACGGCTTCAATCGGCAATATTAGGTGGTTACCAACATTTCAATACTCCACGGTCCACTGCAGCGCCACATCGCCGACCGAATCCATCGTAAAATGAACTTTACACCGCTTAGTACTGAACGCTTCTATTTAACAATAAACGGTTAATTGAGGATCTCAGCGACCTAACTCTGTATTTCATGTTACGTAATAAATTAACTACTTGGCTGACTGACTAGTGTGATTAAAGGCACTCCGACCGAGCGCCTCTGCCTCTCCACTTAAGGGTATATGATTACCAAATAAACGAATAAATGAATGACAGCTCTTTGTCTTCGTTTGATGTGCGTAGCGTGGTTTCAGAACATTAGTATTAACTTATTAGTATTATCATGACCATGATTACACATTGGCAACAAGACAAAGTACGTTGATTTGCAGAGATACTGAATCTCAACTAACCAGTAGGTTTAGGATCTGCGTTGTCAGATTTGCAAGTTGATTTGCAACGTAGTGGTGGCTGGCAAATGGAAGAAAATAAAAAGCTCACGTTAACTACGCGTATACCTGCGAAAATTCCAGTTTCCGTGAATTATGCTAAACACTTGTAAATCAAACATAATACCAATTTCTATATAAATGCAGGCATACTATCAATTAATTAGTAGGCTTGATTTCGGGCTGCCCAGGCCGCTGGATATCTCAGGTAGAAATTTATTGCACATGGGCATCAAATACTAAAAATAATAAGAAAAAATATTAGGTACCTACTCTCCCAGATTAGATACCAGATACCATGCAGATATGGCAGATACCTGTATTATCTCTATAAATATTTACCATCAGATAATCGAATGTGCACTCAGGTACACCTTGAGTGCGATTCTCAGAAAAGCTGCAGCTGTGATTTGCCGACAATAAAGCCGAGCATAACAAACACAAAGTTAAATATATATTGTGCAGATCCCGGAATGAACTGTATGGAATTTGCATGCTCATCCTTTGCAGACATCTGCTATTATTGTTACTGCTAATATTTGCAAAATAACAAATGTATCACTGTCAAATGTCAATGTACCTGTCTGTTGTTCCTCATAAAGATTCATATCCAGGAACTCTCCGTTCCCTGGGATATGGAGATGTGACTAATTTTAAGTGAATCCAAAAATAATATTAAATGCGTACGTGTCGACAAATTCTGCTAAAAGATCTCTGCGAATTCACGGGAATAGGATGTAAGTAAGTTGTCTGGGAGCGTCCAGCTAAAGATACAGTTGGGATTTCGGGATTGGCATTTCAAAGAATTTTACTAGTTCAGGTTTCGAATTCTTATAATTCTAATACTGGTTTTTTTAAACTACCTAACTATACTATCTTGAGCCTTTAGTTGCATGAAATATATTGCTTGAAATTAAAAAATTCAGAATAAAATTAAGACACACGATTCAAAACGGAGCTTGTGTATATTTTCCCTGGGTTGAGGCGACAGGCGAAACAATTCAAGCTCCGGAAGCAGTTTAACCGAAGAAAAGACTTTAATTTACAGGTAATTACTTTTCACTTGCTTAATTGATGTGTTTCTATAATTCCTATTTGGGGCAATGATTTAATCTAGTCCTTATTCTTGAATATTTTACGCATTTTTCAACCTATTCAATAACACCTCAGTTCAACCATTATTATTTTACACTATTAAATACTGGTTAATTAAATCAACTTTATTTTACGTCAGCAAAATTATTTGCCAGAAAAGCGTTATAACCGACACAGCAAATAACTAGCAATTTGAAGAGTATAAAGCTCACGGCATTTAATGTACCTGCGTAGCTTTTTACGCATTTGCGTACGTATTTATGGGTCAGAGCAGGAGTACAAACGCATGCTAGACACTTGCCGTTGGCATTAATGGCAGGATTAAAACAATTACGTCATATAAATATATGTGCATATGTATTTCGTGTGAGCGATAATCAACGCATAATAAATGCATAAGGGATATAAGAACACATTGTAGATTTGCCTTGCTAAATCAATTGCATTATATGACATATTGAAAGCTTGGGAGAGACGCTGAAGATGAGCGAAACAGGATTATGAAAACAACTAGCCAGTTGTTTAGTTTCAAGGACTACTTTCGTATGGCCGTATAAATGTAATTTTAATTGATAATTAATTATTTGCGTATAACTCGACGGTTGGTCCGGTTTCCACAATCGAAACGTATCACATGCGTCTAAAAATATTTAAACGATGCAGTTTGGGCAGTATACAATGCTTCGTAAAAAAAATTAAGATCTTTACTGGAAAATTTTGGACTGAAGTCGGCAGCAATCAATATTAAGTCACTGTTAAATCTGTTTTGCTAATTAAGTGTAATTGTTAACTGGATTCCAGGCAAGCCATTATTGTGACCTAGGCTAGGACTACCATAATCTAAGCTGCTATATGGTTATGGTACATAATGCAGTCACATTTTCCATCAGAACGCATGTACCTTTACTATTGTATTGTATAGACTGCTTGAATCAAAGTCAAGTTCAAGCTCAAAAATAATGTTTATTCCTTCTAAATTGTTCCCTCGTCTGGCGCTTATTGTTTTATTTAATTGCTTCAGCACAAACTCTTTGGAAAGTTTAGCTCTGCTCATTATCAGTATTGTCGCGGAGAGAATGCGCTTACAATTTATAATAGCTATCTATAACGCTCATAAATGAATGAAATTACGGTTTCAAAGTATAGGGTTTAAAATAAATGCGAATCCAGATTCAACTGCCTTTAATGCTCAGTAAACTATTTTGTATTTCCTGGCAGACGTAAGCTCCCTAAAAACTTTAGTTTTGGAATTAAACGTTATAATTTTGAGTCAACACGCTGACTGAATCCAGTCAAAATAAATTTCGGTCTATAAGTAATACCCAAAGTCGTTGGAATTTTTCTCGTTCAGAATTTACGTAATGTTTTTGTTGTCCGAAGGTAATTAATAACTCAATTAAGGCCCGTGGACTATTTTAAGGCGTATTTATTTCAAATTAAATTAACTTAAGCGTGCAAAAAACATTCAGGAAACTGAGGAGTTACGTTTCAGACAAACCAATTTTTAAAAAAACATATTTGTAATGCAATATTTACAAGAAAATACTGTATATCAACAAACTGTTGACAAGATTTAAATGGTTGGTATAACAAGATGTTCATCTTCCATCGCGTAATTATAGAATAACAAACTTCTGTCAATGCCGGGCTTGAATTGATAAAAATAATTGCTTTGCCAGTACATAATACAGATGGCCCAGATTCCTTGACCTAGTGTGTCTTGTGTCCATGAAATGAGGATGCAAACTATGCTGTATTTCGAATGGAATGCTAAATTTCCTATGCATTTATCCTCTAGTGTATTAATTATATCCCAGTATCGCATAGTTTAGAGCTGAAAATCATCTGAACTGAAATTTGCAAATGAAAATCATGTCATGAAGGATGTCAAGTAATTAATTGAGCAAGTTGCACATCCTTGTCTGACTGCTGGAGATCGACGAAAAGCTATACGCGAGTATATACCAACGTTTTCGGATTTATGCATTTATATTCAGATTTGTCGAATGTTGGTTCGAGCTCCTGATTTCCACGTATTTTTAGTTTCCCTTTCGATAGCCCGTCATTTTCAAAGTGGTTTAAATCAGAGTCCGGGTGATTTAAATCTCTATTTAAATCACCTATGATCCAATTTTTTGGTTTTCATCTCGAAACAAGGCAATCCGCTATTATTTTTTAAAAAATTGATTCAAATCAAATAAAACTGATTCAAATCAAATAAAACGTTTTTTTTTTAATAAAAAAAGGTTTTTCCGAACCCTGGTTTAAATATATTTCTAGAACTTAAGGCTTAGTGACCCTGCGGTCTGGTTGACGAATTTCTTGGTACCTATTGGAAATTTTCGAAGCCGAAAGCCGAAGTCAATCCTGAGGGAAGTTTATAGTTACGTATTATATTTCCTGGTCTCATTAGCCGGCATTATGTGCTTCTGAATGTAGAACAGACGCAGCATTCACGCATGCCAACTTTCCTGCCAATTACAAACATCAGTGCAAAAAGGCACGATTAATCCATGGAACTGCAAATCGAAGCATTATATTTATCTGCCTTATTTTAGAGCCGCGCCGCCGGCGACAAGTTCCACACACGTAACATATAATTAAGCTTGAAATATCACGTTTAGCAAAGTAGTGCAGTGTGCGAAGTACATGGTCAGTGGTCATGTTAAATGTGCTTAGTGTTTTAAATGGGCTATTCGCGTGCAAAATGATCTTGCAATTCATAAATCAGAGACTCAAGCGGTGGCAGAATTTTCTACATTAAATTCATCCAGTTTTTAAATTGATTTTAAGAATTAGTAAAAATGACATAGCGGTAAAATATTTCGTGCGTTAAAAACACTATGATCAAAAACACAACGGGCACTATGTTTTTCTATGCCATTTCTTTGCCGACATGTTTCGTGTTCTATGCTGTCGCAAAGCAGGGAAGGTACTCGGACTCGAGGAGACGAAGTGTCTAGCAAAATGCTGCTCAGCACAAGCAGAACTGTAGTTTCAGGGCTTGGCATAAAAATATCATATTCAACTTGACAATCTTTGCAATATTTGCAAGACAACTTGATCAGCAACTTTGTCAAATTTTTACATTGGACTCTTAATTCATTTCTCAAATCCAGTTTTCGCGTTATTCGGCACTTGTAATTTTATGGCTACTGCAGAATAATCTGATCTAAAGGCGAATACGCGTTTTGCATACATCTTTCTTTATATCATCTTCATGCTGATCTCTTCGTTCTCTTCGTGTGTAATTGTAATCCAATATACGGCAAACTTTCAACGTGTTTCGCAGGGATATGGGCTGACCTACGGCACCAAGCTTAGAGACAGTAAACGCATACTAATTTACTACTCATCCCACTCATGCTGTGGATAAAAACAATTTCATCTTTCATCTGCAGCATTGGAAATTGGAAACATATCTGGTTGGTACTGTAGAGCTAGGAATAACCTAATTTAAAATTGCAAATATTTCCACTTTAAAATGCGTTATAGGCTATTAGCTTTCGATCGCGGATTATGTAGCGGAAAAAACTGCGGAATATTATTGGATTACAATACAATGAAAAATTGTATTATAGGCTGTCCAAATATTGTTTAGCATCAACAAGCTCTAACGTAATGGCGATTACTGGGCTGAAATTTAGCCGTAAAGGTAATGACCGCCGGATTTTGTTTGATTTTATAGATTCGTTTCTAGATGTTCTCCAAGGCTATGGATTTTAATGCTTAAAGTAATGCGGTTCCGGTTAAACCCTACGCTCCTAGTGTAGCGATTAATAATGCCAAGTTTAAAATTTCATCCTTGCGCTTAAAACGCACTAATGAAAAAGAATTGATAAAGTTTTTTGTGTTTTTTGTCGTTTTTGATCCTGTCACATACAAATCCTTTATTCAGGCTTCCACATAATAACAAATTCATCTCGAAAAATCTCGATCCCGTCATTAAAGTATTTTCATCCTGCCCATTCCAGATCATATAAATACTATCCGGCATAAATCATAAAAAATTTGATTGATTTTCAAAAATAACTTCTGCCATAGATCGTACGAATGCCCGTATTACGTTTCCTTAATTGGTGATCAAATTATAAAGCACAGTCAGTAGTCAGTATACCAGTGAGCACGTAGAAGCACGTCTGCAGTTGTGCATAATAATTACCTGTTCGCTAGTGGTATTCCTGTGATCTAATCGTATGTTCGATCAGAGATCAGTCGTCGCAATGTAAAATGTAGTTATGTAGCTTCTAAAGTGCCATTAGGCAAACTCATATTGTCTTCTTCATGGTTTTTTCTTCATTCAGCATCAGCACATCTCCGTCAATGGACGCTGCTCTACGGAGTCCACAGAGAACTTCATCTCAGCAGCTTTGTCTTTTCCTTCATCAGCACATTTTAAGCTCATCCCAAGCTTAGCTGAGATCCTAGCTGACTGCTCTAGTCCACAGAGTAAAAGTTTCTATAAATATAAAGTTCATTGAGTTGTGGAGTTCACTTTGTCACTCGCTTGGGTACGAGAAGTGACGCCAAGCCTGTGTGTTTAATTAGGATACCAGAATTTACCTTATATTTTTTTTAAACATTAAGCTAAATAGTTTTTTAGTGTCATTAAATAAATAACTCATTTCAACGGAATTGAAACCTGTTTGCTAATCCGACAATCAGTATTACCTGTTGTGAATTGTGCTTGTGAATTTATACTTATAAGTCTTGAAACAACAGTTCCCTCATATTCAAATCAATTCCACACCAAATTCTGTGTCGAGAAAAGAGATTACAGGTAAACAATGGTGCAGAAATTTCAGATGAAAAAGCTATTATCAATATTAGCATAGCATTCCAGTGAGATTAACCGTGTAAATATAAGTGTTTTATTCAAGATTTCAATGTTTGGGGCTGGATTTTGTTAAGTATTTTCATTCATCGTTGGACGCTCTGATTTAGAGTTACTAAATAATTAGGACATCCAATGACGTCAATTTACAGATATTAAATCAGATTTCTGCCGGTTTAGTCTAGATTTTGATAGGGGTAATATTTTCCGAGACATTTGCTCTAGTAATTTGATGAGCTGAGAGTATCATTCCATTGCGAAGATAATCCCCATAAATCGGCGCCCTGTGCATTTGCATGCACACACATGCAAAACATAAGATTATATATTAATATTTAGCGGATGTCCTTACAGACAATTTAATTTTGCGTACGCGCTGTGCACCCGGAAAGTATTACGGTGGTCAACAGTAGTGACCACGCGTTGACGTCATAAGTAAAAAGATGCCAAGCCCAGATCCACTTCGCGCGTCAACTTTTTAACATTTCTACAAGCTTAACTCTAAGGCATTTTATGCAGACATAACACCGGGATTAGGTAGTAGCCTTGACATTCGTAAGCATTGACGCCTGTACCTTCGTTTTTTACCGGCAATAATATGTATACGAGCGTTTGAGTCGTTAATACCTTCATTACTTCTTAAAGCTTAATTCGACGATTTTGAATTGAACGAGGCCCTGTAAAAACGAAGTATGGCTTCCTGCATTTGGCTGTTGAACATTGAACAATAACCTTTTACTATTGCCAAGGCACAATGCAACAATGTCAAAGGCTCAATCAAACTTGACATTTGGCATGTGAGCCAAACTTCGAATAGAGACTGTCTAATGGCTATTTAAGCCTATTTGGCCGTAAATATTCAAGGCTGATGGCTTTCTTACAACTGACAAATAAGGATACAAAATTTGAATGTCGGCGAACCTCAGAAGGACGATTTTCCATCTAAGGAATTTCAGGCATGAGTTTTGTCAATTAATGTGAGCTCAATTAATCGTCTAGATTAAGTTCATGGGTATTTAATGATAATGACGTACGGACATAACAGATTCATAGGCAGTATTTCAGCGTCTGCTTTTACTGGACGTTGAGCGAATTAGTGGCATAGCATGGCAGCCTGTTGATGCTATTGACATCATTTGAACTTCGGCTCTAATCTCCCCTGCAAACAGAGATTAATTAAACAAAATAATTCGGTGATTGTGAGTTATAATACTTCCTGTATCCGCTAATATCATTTGCGAATTAGCTGATCAATTGGTTCAAGCACAGTCAACAGGCCAAGAGCAAAGAGCGGCAAACATTTTAGATTATCAGCTAATTTCGACAAACTGGAATTATCCGTGTTGTTGTATGTTCATTTTGATAACCCCAAAAACTGGAATTTGGGATAAAAAGACATGATTTTTAAAGCATGACGTGTATTGCGTTTAAAAACGAGTTTCTGCATGCAAAATTTTCAGGTTCTGTAGTGTATATTTCAATCCAGTTTTTAATTTGTTTATTGATTTGAAGGACTTCCATCATGACCGTCAAACTTTCGGAACGATGGCCCGTGATTGCTAACTGGAAATTCTTTCTGATTATTGCCCTCCCGCTTATTTTGATTCCCATCTGCTTCATTGAAGACAATGACCTGGTTAACATCGGCACGAAGGACGAGAGACCTTCCACTGTGAGTTCATTTTTGGTTTCGTTTGGCATCGGTTTAGGTAAATGCTTCCATTTGCATTTAACCGAATCGAAATGGCGCGAATGGGCACCGTTATGGTAGCGTTAGGATATCTAATGGAGTGTGATTGCAAACTGTTTGGAAAAATGTGGAGTCTACTACCTAAAGAACGACTATGTTCGACACATTAAATATGCAGTCACGAGAATGTCAGTATCAAATCAGGAATTCACAAAAGCTTATCTTCCATGTGCATCTCGAGTGAAACACACCCCGGCTCTGCATCCTAGTTCACCTTGATCTTGATAAGTGGTTTTAATTAATCAAAGCGTTTTGGGTATGTATGCAGATTTCTGAATGGAATGCAGACATATATATATAATCTGTTTACTAAGAACTTGAGTAGTTCAAGGGAAGGTCACTTTTCTGTTAAATCTCTGAACGTCTTTCTTGTCAATGGTCAATGTCGCTAGCTGAATTCATAAAGGCATTCGCCGCGATGTACAGGGTGACACGAAATGGTTTTCTCCCCCCCTAGCCTATACTTCCAAGCATCGCACACATACATGCAATATACCAAATTGAAGCTAAGCTAATGGCCGATC
>VNWX01000958.1:0-17371 GCA_009869905.1 Ceratophysella communis
AAGATCGTTTCCCTTCTATTTTTAGCGTTGGGAATGGGAGAAATTCTGTTGGCAACGAGGGGATTGGTAATGGAGGGATTGGCACGCCAAGAGCAAGTCCTCATAACTCCGGTGAGAGGACGCAGGTTTATTAATGAATATTAAGCTGAGGAACTGTGGTTTAACCCAGTTCTAGACCCACCGCAAGCCTGAAGCCCTTTTGTCTCATGTTGTATAGTCCTTAAGAAGGGAAATCGTATTTTCCCATTTTGCATATTTCTTCTACTATCCAGGTGACAGGGACGGATGGGACTTGGCTTGCTGAAAGCGCTTTAAATATTTTAGAGTCGACTCCAGTCCGTGAAGGCGTGATACTCTTCCGATCTCGATTTCCAGGTCTAGGAAGGATTGAGACGTCTGCTGACGCTTTCATTATTTTATATGGACGCTCTCTCAACGCTAATTCTCACTCTTGGGAAGCGTACGCTCTACTGTCGTATTTCTAGGGAATGTCACTGAAACGTGATCCGTGCTGGTTCTGTCAGTTTCTTGGTCACCTCATTTTAATTATATTGAATCGACTGCCAAACTAGACTGTGATGTCAGGAAAGGCATGCCTACCGATTCCACTCCAGTTTGGATTATTTATAGATAAATCTTTGATGAAGTTAGTGTTTCTGTTACGAAATGGCAAACCTCGATCTCCAACCGGAAATACGTCTTTGCTTTGATCGAGAACTCTAAGCTGTGCAAAAAAATTATTAAATGATTGAGCATTCACTGGCGAATCTAAAGCTGTGATTAGGCATGTATCTATACACACAACACAGGCATGTTCATAACAAATCAAGTACCTTTTGCATACAAATTGGAAAACTCAAAGTTCGATACTGGAAAAACTAAAAACTAAATATTTTAGATCCAGGAAGCAAGCCTGAAAATCCTTGAAGCGAATAATGTTTCGCCTTGGCATCATTATGGCTCCGTTCGACGTTTTTCGACTCTGAAAGTCATAGCAGATCTCGAGCGATATTGGTTGATAATTTGTGTTCTTTTGTAAACTTCTGTTTTATTTGTTTTTCATTTCCAGGCATTTTCACATCGTCGAACCCAGTCACTGCCACCTCGACTTGGCTACAAATTAAAAATTCCTCTGCAGAACAACTTTGGGATTCTGTTCAGCCATCCCTTCATACAAACCTACCGCTTTCACTCGGGTTTGGGCGGAGACATTTTTGTACATGAGATCATGGCCGAGTCAAAGCTCTCATTCGTCTTTCCACAACAACTCTTGTAAGTACAAAATGAAATTAAATAAACCACTTTCTCTGCCTTCTACCCTTTTTTCAACCCCTGTCTAACCGTCTAACTTTCTCCTCGCTTTCACTCCCTCCTTCTGCATGGTAATTGCTCAAATGTAAACTTTTAATTGTGTTTTTTTCTTTGCTGTGGAATTCGGAATATGAATGGAAAATTTTAGCAGGCCTAGCTCAAGCGTGATATTCTTGAGTGAATTTGTGTATAATCTAGTTTTTTTGCCTTTGTAATATAAAAAAAGTAAAATAGCAACGCACTGAAACTGAAAGTTTTTGTTTAGAAAAACATGAAAGAAAGCAGGTATGGCGTACGCCTACGCTGAAAACTCGGTTTCTCTTCCAATTAAAGTTTAGAGTCAGAAAAAAGCATACTGCGTATTCATGTTCCAATTTGTTGGGATGATTCGAGGTTAATTTGGTCTCGGCTGTTAAGCTCTTGTGCCCTATGCCATTGGCAGTTAAAATTGATATTTACTTAGACTTAGGAAACTGATTTTCCATCAGTCCTAGTGATTGAAAAAAATCATCTATTTTTATATGAGCTACAACATATACACGTAATTAGGATTAGGGGATCGCCTAAAGCGATAAACATGGTCGGTGGACATCCGTTCCGGATTTTGTCGCTGTGCCTGTTTTGAAAAGATCACGTAGGGTCCATTCTGCAAACAAGCTCTGTGCCTGGTCTGGAGTGGAGAATGACTCATGACTCTGGCTTGTGTAAGCCTCCGTGAAAGATCTTCGACCCCGATTAGACGCGCTGCCACTGAAGACTGAACCCAATGGTTATTTGATAAGCATGAGGAACACGAAGAAGAAAAAACCCAAAGCCAACCGAACCACACTGTTTATGTATAAAAGGAACTCTAGCTACGGTTTTTTCTTCTTCTGTTCCTTGTCTCGCTGCTGCTGGCCAGAAAGAGTAAAGAAAAATGCCCAAACCAGGAACCCTCCATAAAGTAAATAGAGACATGGAGAGAAGTGTGGAGAAGGAAAAGAAGGAAAAAAAGTTCACTTTTCTCCGAGGTTAGCAGTTGTAATAAATCAATATTTAATCAGGAAGCGTGTTTTACTAGGCTAGGATCAATAAATCAGTGACAGGAGTGTCTTAAGAGGGGCGAGTGTGCGAGAGAGACTCTTTCTCTGGCTGCTAATTGATGAGCAGAGAACAAGAGCAAAATCTTGAGAATATGAACTCAAGAAGAGGATAATAGCATTTGAGTCCTCTGCCAATAATGCCAAGTATTTGCTCAGAAGAAACCGATTCAGACAATAGACAAGACACTTGGAATTGAAAGGTTTAATTGGACAGATCAACGCTACTTTCACGGCACTACTTTCACTTTCTCTCGAGCGTGACCTGGAATAACTAAGCCCTGTCTGGGGTCCTTCAGGTTGTATTACCAAATTCAAATTTGAATCATCTTTGTCATGCTAGTCAATTAGTACCAAGTATCACAATCATCATTGATAACTTTTGTAAGGTTGGTATGCTCAATTATCATGTAAAGATAAACGCCGTTGGATTGGAGTTATACAAAGAGAGTTGAATTTACGCTGAACGTCGAGCCTAATACATATCTGTAAATGTTTTTTATTTCTGTAATACGACCGTAATGCTACTAGTGACTAGGAGAGATGTATTTAGAGCCTGTCATTTTGCATTTGAGAACGTCTCAAAGTTGTTCACTAGAAGTTGTGCTCCTGCTACTGCTTTCACCTCAACTCCAGTATTGCCTAGCCCTGCTCCTCGAATGGTCTATTACCATTCTCATTGACTCGGAAACGACCTGGAACTCGAGCTACTTTTGCATAGGGATTACTACTAAACAGCAATACACTCACATCTTCAGAACAGAAATTGCTAATACATTTGCATTCGGGAAACTACTAGAACCTAGAATCCAAAGCTTTGCTCGTGTTTGGAAAGTAGTGCTTTTTGGACGTCGTTTCACATGTAACATCCATAATTCAAATATACTCTACTATACTGCTACTGAAGTATCATTGTTGATAGTGTACCACCTGCAATGCTAATAGTTGTTTACGCGTGGATACAGCCCTGATCACTGCACAGGCTGCCTCTAATTTGTTTGTTGCTCTCCGCTACGGGTAATTTGAGTCAGTGAATCGCAGTTACACTAACACTAACACTAGTGCTCTTCTGTCCACCCATACGTGTTGAAAGTACGCACAGTTTCTTTGAAACGCGCCCTAGTTCCGAACTGTCATTTCCTTTTTCTTTGAGTTTTCCTGAATTGTGTCATTAGGAAAGCAGTATGAGTCTAATCTACTTTGTATGTGGCTTAGGTCCGTTTGGATTGCCGAAGAAAAGGAATTACTTCAAGAAATGATTGGTTTGGGAGAACTTCGTGAGCCCTGGCACTCGAGACAAGTCCAGCTCCTTGAACGGCACTTGTGGCTCATCAACGTGTACACTCAAGCTCGCAACAACCTCTTCCATCATAAAGGTAGCCTACTTTTTTCACAAACTGCCGCCGTCGAGTTCTGTTGCCACACATCATGTTGCCTATGCTACCGGCGACTTGGATTACCATTGACACGGAGTAGTTTCCACTGTATTCTGTATTGGGTTACATGTGTGCCCATTCTTGATAATACCCTTTGAACTGCCAATGAGTAACAGAGCATTCTATTACTAAAATAAGTAGGTGGCAGAACAATACTCTTAGCATTCCGTGCTCAGATGTCATTGGCAACACTGAGCCGCGTTTCGTGGTGAACTTCCAGGTAGATTGGAAGTTAGAAATCGAGCTGTCTCTAACACGTCCTCAGTATTCCCTTACCGGTAAATAGGACGGAACGGGCTAGGCTGGGTTACTCGTCTTATCTCCAGTAATGTAATGCCTCATACTCCCTTGCGGAATCTTCCCCGTTTCCTCCTCATGCGTCCTGAATTTTTCATGCAATTTTCCCAATTGCATCTTCTTCCTCACATTCATTTCACCAGAAGGGACTTATACTGTGAGGTTACCTGCATTTCTTGTGATGGGATTCACCGAGTCTTCTGTCGTTAGAAGCGATGAAAGTAACGTACCTAATTGCATTCTTCTCAATTTTTTTTGATAGCCATATGCTTTTCGATGGGTACAATACACTAATTGGCTGGTTTCTAGGTTAACTTTTCATATTACTACAATACCCGGTAAGATTCCCATTGAAGAACTAAGAGAATGATTCAAACACAACGTTTGATCAACTCCATTAAAAAAACTGGAAATAACTTGTATACTGTAGATTTTTCTACGCTTTGAGCCTTGTGTTTTACTAAAATAGTAACCGAATCCAGAAGATCGCTCAGCTCTTATCTCTTCTTATATTTCGCACGATACATGCGTGAGTCGAATGGAAGTAATAACCCTGGAAACAGGACTCAGACCGCGGGTACTAACCCGCCGCAAACCAGTCCTTATTGATGTCTTTCCCTGTGCTTATTTATGTTGATGGTTTCATCTGAAAACTGTCTCTCAACCGAAGGAAACATGTATTTTTCACCTTATTTTATTGACATCAAAATGGTCATAATCCTAAGTTATCCAGGAAATGGGCTGGGAGCTGGGCATTTTCACATGGCTTCTGGTAGTGTCTACAGAATTAGGTGGCTCTATTTTGTGTTATATTGGGTACTTTATTCCTGCTGGGGCCTTGTTGTTCTACACATTTAGCGGATTTTGGTTTCACCATGATTTTTTTTCGTGGCCTTAGGAAACAATTTCAAGCTGAGTTCGACCAAGGATGATCCCACATACGAATTTGTTCCACTCAACCTTCATCTCCAGCGAATGTGGGCTCAGAACGAGAGTTTGCACAAGAATGGGTTTCATGACATTATGACGGTCGGTGCTTTTACAGCTACCGCTCAACGCTACGAACACGGAGGCCTCGTCAAGTAAGTCACTTTCACCATGTACCTGTTTTATTTGCTAAACACTCCAAGCCAATTACAAACTTTAATTAACATCCGAAATCAAATAAACAATGCTTGTAGGGACTGTCGGGCTCAGCTAATGTCGGTTTCTCTAATTTATGTTTTGGCCAACTGGCGAAATCGTGCAATACGTTGTAAGCTGACACTCAACAAAATAGACTACCTACCGCAATTACTTTATGAATTTCCATCAAAACCGGCTGTTTAAAGCCGAACTAGGAGGCTATTTTGAATAATGTGCGATTTTAAATTAAGTGGCCCCAACATATGCTTAGTGCTTGGCAGTAATAGATTGACAGTAACGTGAGACCCAAGTGACTGAGGCTCATTTGACAACTTACGTAGCCCGTGTCATTTGCATTCGTATGAAGTCTACACGTGTTCCCTAATTGAAGCGTAGAGTCAATTTATTTTCCTGTAGAAGTAGAAAGTGGAGACGGGTTATTGTCAAATCCATGAGCTTGCCGACGACGAGCGTATTGGGTTTCCGAAAAGGCTGTATTTGCTGTATGCTATTACTTTACACTTCCCAGCGTCTTTAAAAATTGGAAACATGGAATTTAGAGTCTCACTTGTACCATAGAAACTTCGTTGCTCGGCATATAGCTCTCATTTCTCATTGTCATAGAATGAGTTTCTCTTTTCTCCTTGGTTACTTATTGTTTCTTTCTTTGCTCTCTTTTATTGGCCCAGGGCTTTCTCCAAGGGAAAACGTTGGACGTGAAGTATGTCGAGAGAGATTAGAAAATATATATTATATTATTATGCCTCCCTCCTCCGACTCGGGTTTATTCAGGATTTTCCTTCTTTTCTTCTCTTCCTTCTCCTTCCTTATTGAACCAAAATCCCTTTCCCTCAGCTCTCTCCGGCTGTCTCTCTGTGATTT
Organism: Ceratophysella communis; assembly: GCA_009869905.1. Classification (NCBI taxonomy): domain Eukaryota; kingdom Metazoa; phylum Arthropoda; class Collembola; order Poduromorpha; family Hypogastruridae; genus Ceratophysella; species Ceratophysella communis. The sequence goes on from VNWX01000958.1 coordinate 6,131, forward strand.
ACGGTTTTGGCCAAATTGTCAAACTAGGTTACTCAAACCGTCATACGCGAAGAATGCCGAAGTTTGGGTTCTTGTTCTCTGCGTCGCGGTTGATTTGGCCCGAGTGAAAATGATAGCACACCGTCGTTATTGGCTTAGGCTAACCGAACCGAAACTAAAATTTGAACTTTCACTAAGTTTGTGGATTTCATGGTGTCTTAAAAAGTAATGGCTGCCATTTAAACGACTCAGGTCATAGCTTCTTTTAAATAGATTGATTGAGGTAAACTGAATTTAATTCCCTTGTTTCTGTCAATTTGTCCAAGTTAACCACGATTTTGTACTTAGATGTGTTTTCTATTAATTTAATAATTTATCAAAAATCATGGCACACCAATTCAGGCGAAAATAAGTTCTAGTAAGCTTAGCTCTAGTGGTAGGTATTCAGTATGAACTCTCTGCTATACTTTATTGAACGGGCAGCAAGCAAAATAATATTCGACTCAGGTTTTTTAACGCACAGTTAATAGCTAACTTCATTTAAACTGGAAATCGAATCTAGGCTCCCTCGATTTCAAAGTTGAAGGAAAACTGACGATTCTCAAAAATCGTGAAACGTAGATGTGCTTACTTGCCTGCCCTGAAGTATTCTTTTGAGTCAATACGAAAGTGAAACGGAGCTGCATTGAAGCATATTGTAGCTCCTGATTGACTGTTCCATGTTCCATTGATATTGATGACAAAATAGAAAAAAGAAGACTGACTGAAGTCTAATTGGTTTCCGGAGCGAATATAAACTGAGTGACTGTATGAAGTTCCTTCTTTTTTGCAGGTTACTCAATAGCTACAAACAGTTCAACTCTCCGGAACACCACAAGGGGTCCAACGGGAACAAGCCTCAGTCTTCATGGTACCTCGCAAACAAAGTCAACATGACGTATGAGTCGGTACAGGTGAGTTATAGTTCTACTTTTTACAGTTCAGATCGCTATTTACACATTACGATTGAAAATTTAAAGCTGAATCAACAAATCATCAAAGGGATCCCTTCAAATAAATCTCAGTACCAAATATGGTTCAAATGTTCGTAGCGAACATCTAAAGGTTTATTACAAGAACTGTTGTTTCAATGGGTCGTTTTCCGAAATGTAAAACTTTGAAATTATTCACTGAAAGCCTAGGTAGATCTTTTAATGCAGCGTCGACCTCAATTCGAATTCCAATTTGGAAGGTGGTTCTAGACTACATAGTGGCATATATCATACTAGTAATTGCTAAATGCTCGTTTCAGTGTTATAAAGCCGTAAATGCGAGCGAATCTTTGGAATGGGCATTTTATGGCACATGGGATACTTTGTGTGGCTCCGTTAAGTGAACGAGGTGAGCAGTAATGGCAGCCGTTTGGGTCTTGAAACACTGTAGGACCTACTGTCAAATGGAAACGTGATAGTGTTAAATAAAAATAAAACAGGGTGGGAAGGGGAGAGGCTAACAGATTCTTAAATGTAATTTTCTTGAGAGCCTTATGACAGAGTGGCAGCGGAAAAGGCAGAACAGATCAAAGTTTGTTTTAAGATGAGTGTCTATGTCGAGGAGTTAGAGTTAAACTTGAGGCTTGACTTTAAGGAGTGTACATGAGAATTTATGAAGATTTCTCTTTTCTCCCAAACATTTTCCAGGGTATCAAGCGACTTCGGAAGGAAATTGTGGAACGGATGCAAATTATCATGAAGTTGGCCAAAGAGAGACGGACTCAAGGGTTGCATCAATTTGTGGAAGACATTTACCATCGCGTAAGTTTCATGGCTTTTTGGGTACCTGCCCATGCCCATGCCCATGTCCATGTCTGGTTCAATAATACACTTGACGTTCATGTGGTTGGTTGCCTCTCGCGCGCCTTAACCTTAACCCAATATATTATGTAAATAAATAAAATACTCACGAGCTTAACGAGCTTCTGCCTTGTGCGAGTTCATCAGGTATAATTTCAGATAAAGTAAAACCATGATTCTTTAATTAAAGTATATTGTTCCTTTGATGTTAAAACGTAAAATAATGACCAAACTGTCAACCTTCGCAAGTGTTTCAAACGATGGCGTAACTTTAGAAAATAGCTCACTTGCATCGTGTTTAAATTTTGTTACCTTGTTTGTCGTATTAATTTCTTTTTTTTTTAAATTCTCACTCTTTATGTGTGGACAAAATTTCTCGTTTTAGAGCTATTTCTTTCAATGATTCGTATAGGATTATTTAAATTCTGAAGGTTGGCCTTAACATAAGCGTTTTTCCCTTGGTATATCTTACCGAGTCAACATTTATCTGTCTTCTTCTTCGTGCATTCCCATTTGTCTTCTTCCTTCTCTCTTTTTATTATTATTATTATTATATTCCTCCACTTTTCTCTCATTTTATTGAACCCAAAAAACTTTGTTTCGGGTTTATCAAGCTCACTGACTCCTCGTTCATCTTCTTAACTTTTCCTTTTACTCTTTGTTCCGCTTTATTACCATTCTTTACACATTCATTACTCTCGCGTTGAAAGGGCGGCCATTGTGAGTACACCACACGATTTTGTCAATTCAGCTTTTTCACTTGTCGAAGAAGTCTTAGTAAGGATCCCCATTCTGATAATACTTCGGTTTAATTAATTGTTCTACCAATCCGCTAAGGGATTGGCCCAAGCCAGGGAATCGAGTTAGGGCCAATATGTATTCCGGTCCTGACTCTCCCAAGTAATCGACTTAATCTTAATGTGACTTACAATGAATTGACTCTTTGACAGTGCCGTCTTCTGCTGAGCATCTGTGACCAGTCCCTTATCGAAGAAGCATTCGACTTCCTCGAACATCAGAAGCTCACGTTTCCTACCTCTACTTCACTTGACTTCGACACTGTCAATGGGACTGCAACGGATGATCCCACTGGGCGCTTTGTAGACGAAGGCATTGACACGCCCAATTCTCCACTTCGCTCAGTGGTTGAATTATTCAAGAAACGATCGGAAGCGACCCGAGATGCTTCTTCCGAAGATCGAACACCTGATTCTGGGCTTGGACTTGAAGACATAGTGAAGTCATTCCTGGACTCTCCTTCTTCGAATTACTACCGACCTTCGGAGGAGCCGGAACCCTGGGATTTGACCCAGCTCAATATTGAAGCTAGTGTGATAAGCCTCAACAGTAAAATCAAGGCGCTTTCAGGCATCGGAGCTGCTAATATTTCCTTTCACTCGCTTCGACCTTCCAACCCGGTTCAACGTGCTCACAGTGTCAAAACGTACTTAAGTGGATCGAACGGAAGTCCGAAGATTACTCCAGAACAGTGGAGAAAATCCTTGCGAGAAGAATCTTCGTCTTCGAATAGCACTAAAGAAGTTCCTAGGTTGAGTTTGGCTCCTTTGACCCTGAATATTCCACAGACTCCTTCTCCAACGACTGGAAGCATTCCTCTGCGACCTATTCGTTCCAGTACAGCAAAACAAAGCAGCAGTGTATCCAATCCAAGCAGCAAAGCGACAGGATTCAGCAATGACGGCGACTGGAGCGAGGAATTACGAGCAAGTCTAAAAAAACTGAGATTAGCTATGGATGGACTTCTCAAAACGTCACGACTTGCTCATTCGATTTTCAGACTTCAAGAAAACGCTGAAAAATCGCAACTGGGTTGCGCTATCAAGTATCGGCGGGATGTCTGCTTTTCACAGGCTGTGAGTGGCCGCTTACGAAGCAATAACGCATTGTAATGAAAGAATTTTAAAAACTGCCAGAATTCTGACGTGCATCTTTATTTGATTTTCAGTTGACCTCACTCGTGGCAGGCCTAATGAGTCGACTCTGGTGCCGGAAACCAGACCCGACATATCTATACGTATTGACGAAGCAGGGTCCTTTAGTATCATTCCATTCCTTCCTAACCTACCATGCTCACGAAGCAGAAATGTTCTCCGATATGATTGTCGCTATCGAGGACCTGAGAACCGTTGAATTTGTAATGGTACTACACTGCGGGCGAAGCTCGTCGGAAGGCACGTGCGTTGATGAGGATCCCGAGTTGAACAGTGGCGCTGTATCGGAAGATTTTCCTATTCCCAGAGTGTTGGGTTCCAGATCTTCGCTGAAAGTACTGCTGCCTGTTCCCGAATCAGTCTTCTCCCTGTTGCCCATGTACAATGGTTCTTCGTCTCGAAGCACAAGTTTCGTGGTCACGCCAGTCTTCTTCAATATTGGAATCAATGAGCATGCGACCTATGCTGAGAGATTCAAGAATATGGAACCGCAGGATCGGTCCAATATGGATAGCTTTATGAGATTGAGCGAGTATCATCGACACTTTCGCAAACTCAATCTACCTGTGAAGTTCACTTCGAAGCGTAAGTTTTTCTTGTCAATCCCGTAAGAGCGAGTTGTATACCGTAGTAGTTTTTATCATATTTCTATAATCCTTCAATAGGGGGGCCCAACGTAGAACCCAGTACAACTCGACTTCTAGAACAGCTCCACGAGGAATTGATGTCAAAGAAGAAGAAAAATGTTGACGTGATGCATTTGTCGTGTACAATTTCTCGACTTATGATGGGTAAATAAAAAATATAAAGATAAAAAGTAAAGCGTTCTAGAGTTACTTTTATGTTCTTATTTGCTACAGGCCTGCGATTCACGAGCTGCAAGAGCGGTAAAGATCGGACCGCCATGGCTGCTACATTAGAGCACGCCCAAATTTTATCCCAAGAATATGATTTGTCAGAACATGAGCTTCCATTAGCGCTGGATGCTATTCGGAGGTAAGTTTCCATATTTGTTCAAAATCGCTGATACCAGAGTTTAGCGTTCCTGGAATTTAAAAGCTCTTCTGATCATATTTGCACCTTGTGCAGCAATTATGTTTTTAAAAAAACCTTCAAAGCTTGAACTCTTATTGAGATACTGCATTTAAATGGTTGCAAATAACAACTGTAACTCCATCAAGGACTTTTGACGCTCAAACATTTACGAGTTCAGTCGAATACACATACAACTGCGCGGAAATTTTTACGACGAAGAACATTTGAACCTAATTAATTCCTAATTCTCCAATTGCAGCGAGGGTTGCCGTCGAGAGAATACGCTGAAGAACATCGGACAGAGGAAATACGCGTTCAACAGTCTTCAAGTCTATGCCCTTCCCAAGCTGTACAGACCACCTGCTGGGACTTTCGGAGCAACGCAGACTTAAAAGCGAACAATACGTGTCTATGACTAAGAATCATACTTCAAAACCTATTAGAACTCGTAATATTCAAAATTTTACAGTACCGTTACCTTTTCTTCAAATTCCAAATTCCTTCTATTCGTAGAGACAAAGACCCAATACCCAATAAATCTTTACTAAAGTACCTTTTTCATGTTCTGGTAAAACGCAGCTCAACTCTTGACCTTAAACAAAGACATATATGAATAGATAGAAAACTAAGTCAGAGACTAGATCCAACAAAGTTAGAGCTAAGATTTACAAGTTTAAGGATGGCGTCGTTTAAATGTAAATCTATCTGGTTTTTGGATTTCCTGTAAATAGGCTAAATTGATTTGTAAGGTTAGAGAGCGTTAACTTAACACTTGCATCACACAGAAATTTGTTTCTAGTCAATAATTTATAGTTTATTCGCTACAAGTTTTACTTGCAAATCTATGCATTCCAAACTTACTTAATGTAAAAATAATGCATTTAGTTGTACTCTTGATTATATTTATGATTGCTATACGTTTCTGTCTCTTAATCTGCCCATTATTATGTACGTTTTGCTGCAAGAAAAATTCCTGATTATGATTTTCATTTGTTGCAAATGTTATTTAAATCCAGAGCAAACCTTGTTAACCTGAAAAAAACGGCTCTAAACCTAAGTACTAAGGGTATAAAGGTTATTTCCAATTGGTTCTGGTTTAAAGCAGAAGTTTTGGACAAATTGTATTTTACTTTCATGCGCAAAACTTGTGAAACAGTGGGCAAACGAATCATTAGAAATTACGCTAGTTCACGAAAAATAAGCGCAGGGTTCGGTAATGACCTAGGTATTAGCTAAACAGTATTGAACAGCTTTAAAAGTAATATAAGTGTATTTAATTTCAACACTCCTGTACCTGTCTGAATACAAGAACCTCTGCACCGAACTTTGTGTATTAAAAGTATTAAGTGTTCTAACAATTAGATTTCTCCTAGCTGGTAACGACTATTAATATAACTAATAGGTAACCTAACTTAAGTCAAAGTTAAAACGTATTGTTACTCAGGGAAGTTAGTGAATTATTAATTACGTATAACCTACCTGTAGCATATCCTAAAAAGGCTGCCATCTAACGGCCCATTATTATGTAAGTTTTGCTTAATAGAAATTGCCCATTTTGTCTCGTTTGTTCCTCAAACACGGATTTTGACAACATAATGTAAACCCCATTCTAACCAGAGTCAAAATTTTTTAAAACTAAGTTGACATGACCTATTATACTTTTAAATAGTAATTATGTTTCGGCAGTAGTTGTAAAATAATGGGCAGGAAATATAAGGCAAAAGTAAAACAAAGCGTTGTTTTGCGCAAAGCTTTAGGCGTTATTTGAAGTCAGTGCTAAGAAGTAAGTAGTGAAAAATAAACATAGTACAACAATGTCGTCGGTGTTTCAGATTTTAAACGAAGATTTGATTTATTTCCTTTCATATTTACTTAAGGACAATTTGCTACGCGCCATGGTTTATGCTCAACGTTGTAGTTTTCGAGTTTTCAATATTCAAAGAAGTATTTCTTGTTTGTTTTTCAAAAATACAGTTTCGTTGTTTCAGAACGCTTATTACTATCATTCTTGATTAGGTTACTCTACGTTAATGTTTCAGTCAAGGATTATTTTCCGAGTTTTTTTTTGCTTGTTAATATTATAAGTATGAGGATTGAATGGAATTTAGTGAAAATTCGAACTTGCATGGGGATTTTCGTTCAGTAGTGCAAATCTTCAGCTTAATCATATTCGGGATTGTGGAGATAGCGGTAGTATAAAAAGTCACCGATGTTAATCGCGAAAATCCAACAAAATGCACCGGTGGCGAATGCTGCACGAAAACCAGACAAAATGCCAATATGGGTAATGAAATGATACCCTGGAAGGCATGCGGCTTTTGCTCTTTGTAAAGCTTCGGCATCCTCGGGAACAGTACCGCAGAAGATGCCCCGGATCAAGTAAGTCACGATCATAACGAAGAACAATCCCAGGAAAGCACGGACCTGCGATCATAAAATTTGAATGAAATAAACCTTTCTCAGATATTCATATAGTTATTCGAACGGGAATATTTTGCTTGCTGTATAATTGTTTTTATAAACCACGAGCAGTTAAACTGGTAGCGGCTTTGGAATGTTCAATTACCACATGAAACAGCAAGGACCGGACTTGCTTCACAGTAGAAAATTCATTACCACCCAAGAAGATAATCACACCGATTCCTGCCGTATACCGTCCGAATTCTCCAAAAGGAAGGCTCCAAATCCACATCCAGCAATACGACCAAAAGCCGTGGATCCAGATTGACAGGGCCTCATACTTCTGAAACACAAATTAATTCAGCATATTAAGTAAAACTTGGGCTGGGCAGTGTAAGAAGAATCTGATTAGTATAATAACTAGTAAGAAAAATAGAATACTACTGTGGTGAGCGTACTATGGCACCGCGTGAAATGGAGAAACCGTTTTCCACGATCGTCCGAATCGGCATTGTTGTAAAATATGCAAAGCTGGATTCTTGCTACCCTGACAATCGACCTATGCCCTGTGAAGTGGGAGGTGTATGGTGTCTTCTCAGCCCACTGGAACTACAGAACAGATTGAAGCTTTTTCTTTACGAACTGAAAATTAAACTTTACTTCAAATCAAACTTGTTGATAAAATGGATGAATGAGATTCAACGACGACTAAGCCACTATACAACTCAGCATCACAATAATGGCATGGCGTTTGCTTCACGGTTTGACGCTGAACGTTGAACGGCTTCACGTCAAACCGCTGCTGTTGCAGCTGCTCCGTGCTGATCGCGCATGTACGTACGTATACGCGCAAGAAGTACATGGCATGGCGGACGGGCCTACCTCCCGCTGCACTACTACTGTGTGCCCCTCCCCGTGTTTTTTTTCTCACTTGTCATAATATTATTTCTGATTGCTTGGCTGAGTCCCTGTAAACAAAATATGGCAGGTAGTTTCTCAGTGGCTTGGTATGTGTAATGTATATTATATGGGACGCAAGACGCGGCGTTGCGTTTTTACGGGGGTCGTCTCGTCGGTGAATTGTTAGCTTGGCATTTGGCATGGCATAGAGTTTGAAGTTCCAATATCTGATTCGTCGTCCGTTTGTTCCTTACCACCAATAATGATCAGAGGTCGGTTAGGTAGTTAAAAACAACTTTCTTAGTTTTGATTATTGAAGGCTGAGCTTTTGGATCTCCACCGATCATAGGTCATATGTCAATCTGGAGACTAACTTTTTTTAACTATCGTAACTATTCCGGCAATACGTAACTATTAACTAGTTACTTAACTTTTTTGGAGTTTTTAAGTAACTTTTTAGTTATTTTGAGCAATTTTGGCTAAAAAATAATAATTTTTCTAAAAGTGAATTTGTCAGCATTCCTTCAGAGCTTTGTTTGCGTATTTACTGCATATCTGTATCCAAAAGAACACAGTACANGGCTAAAAAATAATAATTTTTCTAAAAGTGAATTTGTCAGCATTCCTTCAGAGCTTTGTTTGCGTATTTACTGCATATCTGTATCCAAAAGAACACAGTAAATCAATAAGACTAACCTCGAATGCGTGTAAATATAGTTCAGCATCCCACTAAACATTGAAACCCGTTGCGATATCTTTTTAACAACGACACACCGAATTTATATCGAAGAACGACAAACTCCGTAAACTGATGTCGCCGCGGTGTCAGATTCATGATTTCATAAATTCTCTAATTTATACGAAATCTCGGAGTCTTTGGACAGCTCAATCGAGATTAAAAATAATCATGTAAACTCACACTGTTGTTTGATTGATGAAGTGGTACTTCCCACTAAACATTGAAACCCGTTGCGATATCTTTTTAACAACGACACACCGAATTTATATCGAAGAACGACAAACTCCGTAAACTGATGTCGCCGCGGTGTCGCTACTACAGAGCGACGTCGATATACGTCATAAACAGAAAAAGTATCGTCCCGCGATATCATTTCGATATCGCCAGTCGATGGTATTAGGATATAGATATAGCGACATCGTTCCGAGCTGGCTGAGCCATAGCGACTCGCGTCGGCGCAACTTGATAAAGTCGCTTGCATAGCGAGGGGTCCTGATTCCGGTATCAACAAGAATAAGATCGGATGGGGCTGGCTAGGCTGCTGGCTAGTCAGTCTACAGTCTAGTAGATACACCCGCTCAATTTTAGTTTGTAGGTTTACTGCAAAAAATAAACGCATTCAGTGTTAATTTTGTTTATCAGCAATAGCCAAGTAGAGTGGTAAAGGTCAAGTCAACAGCTTTACGCGGGCAATCCGGTCTGTGTCACATCGCAACTTGGAAACGAAGACAAAGCGGACATTTTTTCACCCAGCTGGAATCTCTGTACGTCGAGGAACCTAACTCACAGGTACTTGTACTAAATGTATTACTCATGTCCATTCAAATGGCTGAAACAAAAGCGTAGCAAGGGTAAATATATATTATTTTCTGAATATTGTACATAACAAAATACGAAGTTGTGTTAGCTGTGAAAATATAACTGGGTATACCTATAACTGGTGCACATGTACGAACACAGACATCTGTGTAGCAGTATTACTTTGGTTAGGTTACGTTATTTAATGTTAGGTTAGGTGAAAAATGTTTTCGCTAAGATTGATATTTAAAACGAACCTAACCAAAACTTAAATAACGTAACTCTTATAGAGCTACAAGGATTCCTGTCTTCGCACACGACATGTGCACCGTTTTTTAAATGGTAGCGTAAAAGCCCACATGTTTACAAAGCCTTGTGTGTATTCTTGTTCTTAGGTAAAATCGTCAGAATGTCATTTAATCGAGCATACAAGCGTAAACTTGACAAGGAAATGGAGGTTACTCGTCTGAATTTTGAAGTTTCTGAACAAATTTCTAAACATTTACCGGTTCCTGAACCTCCGTTATTGTCTAAGTTTGGTTCATCGTCAACCAGAGTTGAGCCTGGTTCATATGCTGCGCATTCTTCTCAATCTCAAATTGACAGTCCAAACTCCACCTCCGTTTTATCAATTAAACCAGGAAATCAAAATTCAATGGGTTTTATTAGTAGTGAAAGTGATGCAGATCTGCTGGAAACTAGAGTCGAGTCTTCAAGCGATAGTGAAAGTGATCAGGATGGTTCGAAATGCGAAGTCGAATTTAGCCGTTCATTCGTTGCTAATTGGGCAGTCACACATCATATAACTCATTTAGCCCTCAGTGATTTACTCAAAGGCCTTAAGTCACACGCATGCTTCAGTCATTTTCCAATGGATGCTAGGACAATTTTACGCACTCCTACTGAAACAGTTACACGAAAGGTGGACCCTGGCGTCTATAGTCATTTTGGACTCAGGAAAAAAATAGTTGACTTGGTACAGGATGGACAGATTTCGAAAGACTGTGTCTTAGTTTCGCTTCAATTCAATATTGATGGACTTCCTCTGTATAAAAGTTCTAGAACTGAGTTCTGGCCGATACTTGGCTATGTTTGTGAAAGCGAAATTCCTCCAATTGTTATCGGACTGTACGTAGGCGAAGGAAAACCAAAATCTATTAATTGTTTCTTAAGTGAGTATGTCGATGAACTAAAGGACATAGTCTCAAATGGAATCCATATAGAATCGGGACAAAAGTTGAAAGTGAGAAATGCGGGTTATATTTGCGATGCGCCCGCAAGAGCTTATCTTGCCTGCATTAAATCGCATACCGGTTACTATGCTTGCAGTAGATGTCATGTCAAAGGTAGTTACGTGAAGAATCGTGTCGTTTATCTGGATACACACGCTGAACTACGTACAGACACAGAGTTCAGGCATGAAAAAGAACAAAATGAACAACATCATAATGGTATCAGCCCTTTAGAACAACTTGACATCGACATGGTGCGTGACATACCATTTGAATACATGCACTTGGTGTGCCTTGGTGTTGTGCGTAAAATGATACTTTTATGGATGAGAGGTCAAGGCAAGATATACAGACTTTCCTCGGCTCAGATCGAT
>VNWX01000959.1:0-17365 GCA_009869905.1 Ceratophysella communis
TAGACACAAAAAAATATGGAAATTGTACCTCTGCAAAGTAAATTAAATTTCCGTCTTGCAAACAAAAACTTGGTGTATGTGTGCGATAGAAGAGAGGACATTAAGCCTCTAAACTTTTTTTTTTGCTTTCTCCCCGCCTTTCACTTAGCTTCTGCATTCAAGAAACACTCAAGGCAGAAAAAAGTAATGGAACTCTGGACTCATCAAACTTTAGTTTCGCCTCTACACCTCCCCCCCCTTCTGCATACTTAGGAACGACGGACCAAAGGCCTAACCGGCTTCCTTCCTATTGTACTCTCCGATGACAAATGATCTTACAGAAAAAAAGCGTTTACTATAGCCAAGGCATAGACAGTTTTTCGTTCGTGGTCAATTTCGACTATCGCTGTTCATCGCACAAAAGATTAGGGCTGTCCGCTCATCTGTCAGAGTCTAAAACACGTAGAACCCCTTGGCCATTCTCTAAAAATATAATATCTATGAACCTGGCGTAAGAAAATGTTTCCATGAGCATGAATATGAATTGTGAACTGAATTCTTGTAAGAAGAAACCCTGCATTATACAGTCTTTAACTCCTTACCTTACCTGCCCTTTCTCTGCTCAGCCACGAGCAAAAGTGCTACAAAGGCTTTACGGAAAAATGTATAAAAAATGGGCTAAAGACGCAATGAGAGGATGGTAGTCCAAGTCTGAGCCTTCCAAAGCAGCTTTCACTCCCTTTCTCACCCACTCTCATATTATTGAGTAAAAAAAAAGAAGAAAAAAATCATGGCGTGAAAGCTTCTCTTTTCACATTAGTTACTGTCTTGTCTACAACTTAAGAAAAATGATGCCGAAGCCTCAGAGACCAAAACTGGTGGCTAAGGTAGAAGGAGAACAGCACTAGGCTGATCTGCTACGTCGAGATCCACATGCAAAAGATTCCACGTGTGCCATTTTTATCTCCACTTCCAATCTCACACTTATGTAGATCCCTCCATCAACATGAAGGGAGAGGATTGCGCGCCTTGATAGAACAACCTGGAATTTCGTTATCCCAATTTATAGGCCGACTCTTTGTAATTTAGAGCTTTCACCACCTCAGTCCGACAGAAGCTTGCATTATTAGACTATGTGCTTACCTTGGGGAAGGTAGAGGCCAGAGCCAGGCTGGATGTGATAGCCTGACGAGTGTTCCGAGTCTCCGTCCAGATCTGCGTAAGCGGATTTCATAGGTCTCAGCCCTCCGTTCATTCTCATGGGAAGGTCAGCTGGGGCCGGCTCGGGAGGTGAGTCGATTCCACCTGGACAGCAATTGAATACAAAACAATTCGTTAGGTATCCGTCCATCTGTTCATTTATCAAGTCTATTCAATCACTGGCAGGTCACTAGGCAGAACGGGCATCAGCGTCGATGGCAAGATCTATGTTGACGAGCGCTTGGCTAGCGCAGGGCTTTGTTGAACGCCACGTAAAAACAAATCTCGTAAACTTGACAAAAATTACATGCCACGAGTCTCTCCGCAATGATTACCAAATTACTAGAATTTCAGTTCTCGGAACCCAAAGAAATATTAGCTTCGACTTTGTCTGATGCACGGAGGCGGAGATTATAGTGGATTAAATGAATTTTCTCACTGTAATTCAGTGCTGCTGTGCTGTATGTAGAGATAGTCTGGGAGTACTTGCCAAGAAAACTTATGCAGCGAGGCGTCTAACATAAGGAGACTTTGGGAGAAGCGCTCTTCCGAGAAGCGTCTTATTCTTGTGGAGCCAAGAAAAGAAGCAAGAAGAAAAGAAGGTCGGTGGATAGAGATTTATTGTTATGAGCGTGTGGGAGAAGGAGAGGAGGGTGGGACTAAAGACGGAATTTAAAACTTTTTAGCTAAATGAACAAAAACGGTAATCAAATTCAAATCAAAGACAGAGTAAGGACCATTTATCACCCTTTACTAAAGCTCTTTCACTCTCACACTCTCTCCCGCTTTCTTTCGCTTCCTTCTTTCTTTTCCTTTTCAGCTTCTTATACTTTTCATTATCATTTTCTTACCCTTCGTTCGAAGACTTACTACCACAGGAAATTAGGCTTACACAAAAGACCACCCGTGCAATAAATACCGAACTTAGCTTCATGCTCGCAAATTGTCGGAATTCAATATTCGCTAGAAATTCGGCTTGCAATTCCTCTTTATTTATTATGCGAAATTCCTAAGCGTCAACCGTCCGAAGCTCAATTGATATCGGCGTTTTTTTCTGTGCTTGGCGTATCATCCCCTCCCTTTTAAACTCGACTCAACTTGCAGCCGGGCTAACGACAGCGGGCTGGCCCCGAGTTGAAAGACTAGGCTCGGAATATCAATGCCAGTCCTTGTATTCTGCTCACATATCTCATTAGAAGTGTGAATAAATAACGCTGCTGATCCGGAGATGAACCCAACGTAAAATGTGAAAGCGACTTTCTCCCAATCTCTTCAAAGCACGAGAAATGCACTGCAATCGTCATTATACATCTCAACCTCGCATTTATTTTTTCAGAATTACGACCTCAAGCACGGTGTTTTGACTATGAATAATAAGACGTGTGAAAGAGGCGTTTTAATGCGCTCCGACTGAGCCATTAACATGTTAACAGCCAAGCAAATTGAAGAATCAAAATGGACTCTGGACTCATAAGACACTGAATTACGAGCCTGATTAAAAGCTGATGGCGGAGAAAGGGCCTATGCTGCGCAGTAAACCCACGGCAGTGAAATAATATTATTCCAATAAACATTTCCCTCCTCGCCCACCTTTGAATTGAAAGGCCCAAGTGCTACTTGACGACTTTCCCTCACCTCAGCCGCAGCACATGAAATGAGCGTGTAATTGGAGAGTTTGAGGATCACTTGAACACGGAACTATTAACTGAGATGGTAAAATGCAAAGTTTAGGAACAAAATGAGTAGTTCAGGTAGTCATGGGGAAAACTTAGCGGAGGAGAAGTTGAGGAAAGCCAATGGAGTAATAAAATTTGAGAGATCATTAAAATATTACATGGGCTCCTGGACGGGATTGGATATTAATCCCGATTTCATGGACTCCACTTCAGCCAGCCCAACTCTAATATTATGCATAAGTCCTGCACACAGACTCCTTCGGCCCTGCCTTATCATTATGTCAGAGATCTCGAGATTTCTTGAGATCTTCTCACACTCCTCCGGCCTCATTAGTCGACTCAAAGAGCCGGAAAAACGACGACTTTTTAGGAGTTCCAACAAGCTAGCGCTTAGCTTAAGTTTGCTCTCCTGGCATCAGTAGTGCTTCTAGTCTGTAATTTGAAACCCTAGCCTAGTAATTCCGTGCCGAGGAATTTGGTTCATTTGAAATTTGAATACGCTGCCAGCGAGCAGCAGACTGCAGCATCCTAGTCTTTCCGCCTGTTTATTTAATAATACGGTTACAGTATACAAGATCCTCATTTGGAGCTCGAGTCGTAAACTAGTGACCCACTCAGGTCGGTTCCATTAGAAAGCCTAATCCCAGCAGCAGAGAAAGCGGGAGCCTATGTTGGAGGATTGAGAGGGAATTAGAGGCATAATTTGCTTCCCTGTCTTCCTTATATTTACGTTTATTGCATCAATTATGAGACTTGAACGACTGGAGTTTATTGGGCGAGGAAGTGAGGAGACTTTCTCTGCGTCTAATGAAAATTCATATACAGAGCCACTGAAAGCTCTTCTAGGAACTCGGCTCGGTTACCAAACAATATCTATGTTGTGGCTATTATGCGAAATTCTGCTTTTTCATTAGTTACTAGGGAACAAGTCATGTTATGATGCATGAGATTCTGTCTGATTACACAAACTCGCCATAACATATACCGCTGGAGCCTGAGGTGCATGTTCCTTGAAAACCGTGGCAAGGGATTCCGGTCATGCTACGACGAGCACGACGAACGTGGACGTGCAGAATTTGAACTTGTCGTCCCACACGACCGCCACCCCGCATACTTCCCACAAAGGAAACCAGGGCCCTTTTCGCACTCTGAAACACATACAAGTGGATACGGCTGAATGGGCTTAGCGAGACCCTAAGTGATGACTACAGCCAGCAGTCAGCCTTGAGCTTAACCAAGGGTGTCTTGTCTTTTCGCAGAAAACAACGAGAAAACTGATAGAAAAATGTACAGAAATACATTGTCGTCACTTTTCTAATTTCCTAAATGCATTCTTATTCTGAGTCTGAGAGACTTCATAAGTAGAAGCAGCAGCGGATGAGTTTCTTCTGCCAAACCAAGTCAAGTCAAGACAAAGTAAAAGTAGGCTTTCCCTCCTTTCTCTCCTATTCCATGCTCCACACGTACACGCAAAAGTCTTCTGCAATGGCCTGAGTCACTGGACAGTTCTGAGGCGATTTTTTGCTTTCACCAGTGTAAGAACGAGTACCTGAGTTATAATATTCCTATGCATAGAACTTTATGCATCATGCCGATAATCCAAGCAGTCACGTGAAAAAAATAGCGCGTTTTTTATGGTCGACACGAACTGCCAAAAAGGAAGAATGAGCAATTGACCGGTGACGCGTTAGGAGATAGCACTCGACCAAGAATAACTGGTATTATATGAAGGAGGAGGTCGGGTGAGGGAGGAAGCCAAGTCGATATTTTCCTTGACACCAACATGTCGGATCTGATTGTGTTTGACATCAATCCTCAAATTACTTTTTTTCTCTCCCTGAACGTGTCTGAAGCTCGAGACTCCTGGACGGATGTTCATTTCCACATCATAACGTCTCATCCACCTTCTTGATTTCCTCTCACTCGCTTGCACTAATCCCTCTCCGCAGCCCACGCGTCACTGAGCTCACTCACAGCCGCAATTTCCTAATTCCAACATCACACATGGAAGCAAGGGAGCTTCCACATTGGGCATCTTTCTACTTCTTGAAACTCGCTTTCCCTTTTACTCAAAAACAAAGTGTTTTAATTCCCTTTCTTCCTTAAAACCACCTGTTCTATTAGTATTTACGAACCAGTATCCATTTCTCTAGATTCCAACTGCTCTGGGGTCGCATGGTCAACCAAGCTGAAGAGTCACTGAGTGTTCAAATATTCATGAGTGTGCAATTGAAATTGATATTTATGACAACCTAGCCCCCGACTCGCTAATGAATTGAAAGCTATGCCAGAGCCATTGAGTTAAGGGAAAAGTTTTTACAGTCCCTAGCCCAAGTTCAATTAAATTCAATTTAACTACAGAAACCAATTTGAACTAATTACAAAGTCTGAGCAGCGGCACACACACAACTCCCTCGTGCAAAGCTCCTGACTAATTTATATGACTGTCCAAATCTGGTCGTAAAGGGAACCAAAGCGAAATTGCATAATTGAAAAATATTGTCAGCCTATGTGTCGAGAATTGAACGATGCTGAAAAAGGGTTTGGTTTGAATATAAATATCGAATGAATGACTGTAGAGCCGCCGGCGGGCCATTGTGTAGCGTTATTCGCCATTCAGGCTTACCGTCGTCCATATACCGCAGTTTTTAAGCAATGCCGCTTCTGCATTGCACCAGTACCCCGCATCAGGTTTAAGGCTGCGTATGAAATTGATTGTATGCTACAGAAATGCGGGGAGAGAAAATACGTCTCAATTAGTATGATTAATTTACTTCATAATTCAATTACCGGAAACGAAATGCACTTATCATCATTAGTATGTAAATTCTCTCAGGAGTTTCTTTTCTCCTCATGCTCAACGAAACTGAAAACTTGGGCAAGTTTCAGAGTTTCTAGCCGACGCAGACAAAAATGTGGTCTGAAGCCTGGGCGGCGGCGGGAGTGAGTGGTCGTGGCGGAAGAGTGTTTTCTCTCTCGGTGCGTATAATGAGATAGGCCTCTAAATTGAGAAGCAGAGCGAGAGAAAACATTCCTGAACAATAAAGAAAAGGCAGAAGAGGGGAGAAAGTTTTTCAAAAACTCAACTTTCATTATTTCCTCTTACTTTCTTCCTGAAAGGTAGAATGCAGCATAAAGTAGAATAAGGATACTGTTAGCGCTTGTTGTAGACAAGGCTTCGTTTCCGCTCAATTTTCTTCTATGCGCTAGTGCGGCCTGTCGTCCTGCAATTTTGAAAAAAGCTGCTATATTCTTAAGAATTAGCAAATCAGAATCACAGCGACCAAATATTATTCGCGACACCGGTAACCTTCACCGCCTACCTTAATGTTTCGTATTTATAATGCTCACTCCAGCAACGATTTGTGACTATGATCCGAGTTGCACCGCATGGAGTCGGTGGGGCGAGAAGGCATCCGAGAGTCTCATTTGACAGGCGGACAAATAGGAGAGACAGCTCCGTAATCCCGAGCGCCTCTATTATTATTATCAGACTCCCTGTGACACGCCACACCTCGTCTCTCCTTTGTAAACCGAGGTCGTAATTCAAGACAAAAGAAAACGCTCCACAGTCTGACTTCCTTCACTCAAGATCTCTGAGAGTGTGTTAACGAGAGAGCACGACATGTCCTCGGCCGCATTTCATTAAATGTGCAGCACAATCTGGACAGCTTCACAGACTCCCAGGGTCAGGTGAGGGGGAAATAAGTACAACTACGTGGGCGGGTGAAGATGACAGGTGATCTGGAGTGAAGGAATTTGGGACCCTTAGATAATTATAATTAGAGAGAAAAAGATCAAATCGGTTATCACGAAAAACAAATTATATTGTGACAGTGATAATTTCGGACACCGGCATTGACAAGCCTACTTTCACCGGTAGAAACGACGGCTAGCCGTCAGAGCTCTACCACTGTTGATTAGTCCCTGGGAAAAAGGACGTGAGTCTAAATTGGGAAAAATAATAACATTTTCCTCGGAGTGTCTAGCACTAAGATGAGCTTCTAGGGCGTCATTGCCGGCACAAAAATATTAAATTCCGTCTGTGGACTCGGAAGATGTTTTTGGGAGTAAAGTCCGGTCGTAAGGAGAAAACATAACTTTCTAACGTGACATACTTCAACTTTCTCTCAAAACATTTCAGGTAACTCGTCCAAACTAAAGTCCTTTGTTTTAATAAGTCCGGGACTGAATAAAACAAGCGGAATACAAATGCTACCCTTAAAGTTCCATCTTGAAATAGAATAACCGAAATTTGTAGGAGTAGCTCTGAGAAGCAGGTGGGCAAGAGCTCACACACACAATCAGCTCATCGCCAGTGGGCTGGGCCAGTGGCCCTTATCAGACTTTCCGGATCAGTAGAACTAATTTGAGACTGACCTATTTGTGATAAGAACTGGGGCTCATTAGGCTATCAATGGGAGAATAAAATGAACTCCTGTCGTGAGACACACGCAGCGAGCACTGCAGTCGGTAAAAAATGAAATTTGACGAGAGCTGAGGAATCCAATTACGATCGAGGAAATCCCAGAACTTACTATGATTGACAAGGGAGGGCTTACGAATTGTAGCATTCCCGTCGGCCAAACGGCTATGTTACCGTGAGCTCGGAAATATTCCTGCCTAGTGCTACGGATGACAATCTAAATTGGTTCAATTTCAAATAAACGCCAGGGCATAGAACTTATTGACAACTGACTGCCTGACCTTTGAGAAATATTTAGGTGAAGGAAAGTAATTATTTCTTAGGGCTTCAATCAATTTAGGCTTGACGCAATTTTACTTCTATAACTCTCTTGACGCAATTTTACTTCCAAGAATTTTGCATGAATGATCCAGAGCGTTTAAAGGACATGGGACAGGAGCGATTAAACATGATCGTAAATACCGACTGAGAAATTATTCAAAAACTTAGGCGTCGTAGAACTGCGTAAATGTCGAAATTCCTGCAGAAACTGTAACACGGGCTTACGAGGATGATTGCATGCCGAAGCTAGGCTACTAGAAAATACAATTCCCAAGCTAGTTCTCAAATTCTATCGTTGATACTCTCGAAGAAAAGAATCAAATCTAAAATATGCGTCCCTTATCGAAATCGAGATATGGCCTACTTCTTGAATGGCGGAGAAGTCTTCCATAAACTCCGGCCTATGGAATTCGATGACTGGCTAATAGAGAGCTCGAGTCATTATGCCTGAATTTCGTAGAGGGGATTGGTTTGATTCCGGTTCGTAAAATTTAATTTGCCTCTTGAGACTTTCGTGAACTTCCTGGGGCCGTTCAGAAATGAGTAGGTCCCGGGAGAAGACTCACTTACGGATGACACTCCTTGTCTTGTCAGACCCAACTAATCAATCAGACAGAGTGATTGAGAGGAGGCTTGATTATAGTCAGGCATCTCGAGAGCATTCAATCAGGCGCTGCCTAAGAGAGAAAGCCACTAGGAGAGCAGCATAAGTAGCACTACGGAAGGACCCGCATGATATTTCCTGAGAAACCCGAATCAGGCCAAATAACCGATTTTGGGATTGCGAATTTCCTGAAACTGGCGACTCAAAGCCTGATTCTCAGGTTTGAAGTTCGACTTTCTTTCGCCTTCTAAGAATTCGCCGGATTGCATGAGAAGAAAGAAGCCTACGGAAATCGAGCTCATCTTTTTTTATGGGAAAATCCGGCTGATTAAAGTAAGAGGGTAGATTGGAAGCACAGGTAAAGCTAAGTACCTATTTCAGGAAGAAAATGATTTTTTTTTCTTTCTTTTTGTTGAGTATTTAGTAGGTAGAGCCGCTCTCTCTCGCTCGCAGTTTATTTATGTCCCAAGAAATCAATAGACTTCCAAACTAAATCCAAACCCCATACGTCTCATTCCGCTCTGTGGCTAGAGTCGGGGGAGTGCCTCAAATTAGCCCGGCTCCATCTTATGTGCCTGTAACGTGAAAGGGAATCTTAGCCGAGCTACTACTATCTACGCTGCTCTCCGATGGAATCGGATATTGCGATTGGGTCATTTGCTCGACTCCTCCGAAGTCAAGTCAGTCAATACCGCAGTGCTATCATGTGCGGGCTAGGAGAGATACCTACTAGAGATCCCCACAACAAGACACCCGACCAGGAAGAGAAAAACTTGATCCAGCAAAGTACTATTTTTATTGTTGGGCGTTTCCTCGACAGGAATAAAAGTAGAGGAGAGGGGTAGTAAAAAACCTCTCTATTTTTAATGCATGAGAGGATTGGGAGAGCAGGCAGGTTATGGAAGGCTTTCACCCACGCTTCCCAACGAGCTCTTTTCTCCTGTCCCCACCTCATTATTTATAGTTCGGAGACTCTTCTTACCGTTCTGTGTGATGTTCATCCGAGTCTGCATGGTCATCCCATGGCCGTCTGAGTCGGGGTAAACCCCGTCGGAAATTTCGGATGAGGAGTCCATCTCAGAGTCAGGGTCTCCGCGATGGTGGGCCATTTGTTGCTGCTGCTGGCGGGATGTAGTACTTCGACCGGGACGATGCTGGTGGTGGGAACGGAGTTTGTTTGAGTTCTTTTTGGTGGAGTGGTGGGAGGGTGGTGAGAAGTGGTGGTGATGGGCCGTGGTGTCAGGCTCACAGTAAATCCCATTGGATCGATTCCCGGTTCCCTGAAAACGATACATCTCAACGTCTTCGGCCTGGCGGAACGTCTTCTCGACCGCCTTGGCTACGGGAATGGGCGGGTTGTGGAGGAGCTCTGAAACAGAAAGCAAGAGCAGAGAGACATTAGATAGCCGTCATTAGGATTGATTTTCCCTCTCGTCTCCCCATCATGGATTACTTAAGCCTCGCTAATGCCTCACTTGTGTAATTACGAGACAGCCCAACGGACATTTCATCAAGACATGCCACCGAAGGCCGGAGTCACTGGACATTGAACCCCATACCTTCACCTTCCGTCTCTATGAGTAGTCCGACAGCAGCAGAGAGCAATGACTCGCTCAGTGAGACAGGATATTTCAGAGGCATGCATCGGATTAGAGTGACTCGGTCTGCTTTCTCTCGTCCAGGTTAATTTAGCTCTGCTTGGCTGCGTGTGTCGCCTGGAAATGTCTTCCTGATTTTGACAAATTTGCATGCGACGAGCTCATCACGACAAGGGAGAAAAAGTGAACTAAGACAGTGATGGTAATGGATGGGACTGCTGCGGAGAAGGCTCGTGTGTGTGTGTGTCGAGCGAGGAAATGAACCAACTTTCTCCCCCACGAGGACACATAGTCTTGGGCTGGTCTGTCGCTATTCACGACAGTGCCTTAGCCTCTTGCTCCAGTATTTATAATAAGATAGAGTCGAGTCGAACTTTGCAGGGACGGGATGTGCGGAGAGGTATACATATTGAATGTGGAGAAAATCCAATCCGGTTTCCCTGTCCCGTCCTATTGTTCACTTCAGACACCCAACGATTTGAGACAAGTGAAGAGGTGTAGAGGAGTTGGAACTGAATCCAATTTATTTTCCTCCATGTTTCGCTCCCTCCGTTTAATCTGTACCCGTCGCTACAAGATGAATATATTGGGTGAGGGTCAAGAAAATCCGATTTTCGACCACGGCACAAGCGAACAGAACAGAGCCAGCAGCAAGATAAACGACTTTAATATACCGAACTCTTGAACCCACTCCCAATCACCCCACGAACTTTCTCTTGCCCAGAACTACGAGCCTACTACTGCCGACTATACCAAATCCATGCATGTCGAACACGGAACTCCGCAGACTACGGCTCGAAAAACCATCAACCAGACGCTCAACTGCTACCACTGCCTCGTACTTTCTCCAGCAGAACTTTCTTCGTCTCCGTTCAGAGTAACTCCTGTCCAAACATTCTATTTTTACTCCCTCAAATTTGAAAGTAAACTAGAGGGTATTTTCACGATTAAGACAGCCTTTTCAAATCAAACTTAACATAATGCAGCGTATCGACATTAAACATAATAAAATACATATATACGGGTAAACAAAAGCGCGATAAACGACGAAGTTTCGTTTCTCAATACTTGACTAAATAAGCAGAGAGCCGAGTTCCATAAAGCAGAGGATTAAGGAGATGCACCCATAAATCAGGAGACAATGGTTATGGGGCGGGAGATGACGATGAAGCTGGAAATAAGGAAGGAAATGATTCGAGATAAAATTGAGTACCCACAACCCCGAGTACACAACTTGATTTTATGAGACTGACTTGGAAGAGCTGTTAAGATGCTACTCCCCAGCAGCAGCACCACCACCCACCCTGCTCCAATCCCGGCTTTTGTTCTAGACCTCCGTTCTTAGGACCCCCATTTCCCCAGCCGCTACTTAGGCAGAAGGAGATAAAGCACATTTTCATAAAAGTAAAAGGCAGGAATATTTCCTAGCAGTGATAGGGGAGGGGAGACCGGATTAGGACGAACCAAAGAGCATAAAAATTGAGCTTTCCTGCAGGGTTGAAACCTGGTTTATTGTGGTAGCGTCATTCCAAAGCACGAAGTCCAGATTGAAATTCGGTGGGCTGAAATTCTCGGCGCTCAAAAATTCAAAATTACACCTTGCGTTACTGAAACTTTAGGCAGAATTCTAATCGCTAAAAATCTGCACGCAACCCGAAGAACCAATTTGTAAGCTGAACCCTACAACCCTGTCTTCAACCCCACTACGACTTCACACCTTTCTGTGAAATTGCACTTTCTTGTTAACTTTTAGCCTCACGAACTTTACATAGCATCAGTATCACAGTACCCGCACGTTCGTAGATCCTGCCATTTGATTATAGAAACGCTTGGATAACAAGTATGACTTTCTCTCAAAGTAAAAAAGCTCCGTTTCATAAAGAACATGAAACAAAGTCAAGGATTTTGTTTTTAACAAGGCGCAAACAAAGGCAACCCTGCTTTGAAGCTCAAGCCAGACCCTTCACTCCGCTAGTTAAAAGGATATAAAATTTAGTTTTTGTAGAAAATGGAGAGAGAATAAACATTTGTAAGGATTATTTGTACTGAGCCCCTCGGACTTTCTCCCAGGAGCAAGCCCAGAAATTGGCTCCATGTGGATCCGTATGGCCCAACAACGGTAGCAGCCGAAACAACCCCTGCATCTGGAACTATTTTTTGAGTGAGCCCCTTTGGTCAACAGATGATTATGTGTCTCTCGAGAGAAACTTTGTGGAGCATCAAAGGAAAAGGTCCGTTTTATTTGTCTCTGTTGGTAAATACGTCCAACTCCCGAGACGTCCTGACAAGAAGAAAGTGAAGAAGGATGCCCGAGTCAGAGAGGTAGAAGTTAACGGGCAAAGAGAAAATCTTTGAGTTATTTCACCCATCCTCAAACTCTTTGTAAGAGATGGACAGCGCCCCAGTTAAAGAGAGTCTATTATAGAACACAAGTCGGACGAGGCCTTCCAACTTGGAATCCGCTTTACGACTCCCCAATTGCCAAGTACTTTCACGTCCTCTGCCTTTGGGGTCAAGGAATTCTGAAGGGCTACTTCGTACCTTCACGGATTGCCCAGCTGAGCACGAGCAGCTCGTCTCGACTCTTACCTTAGGCTAACAGACTAACAGCTAACCTGAGACCTGATTTCATATCGTAAATACTCTCGGACTTGAACGCAGTGACGCACATACTCAGGAATTTCGGGATGCTAGTCTACTCGCCTGACTTCGGTTCGGGTTTTACAATTGCGAATTAAAACAATGGCTAAAGTCCCACCGAACAGCATGTTTCGAATAAGCGCTTCAAGCGTATTTCATTTGTACTCGAAGCGTCTAGAGTTTCACGCTTACTGAAATCCAAATGACATCCGCACCTGTCAAGTCCGGCCTGAATTCAGGACACCTACACAGAACTATTGTATTCCTGCTTCCGGGACTAGAATCCCCACTGCTAAAAGCCTACACGTTGCTGGTATCAATTACAGGTTTCCATTTCCCATTAGTCGGAGAGAAGCAGAGGTCAAGCTAATGGTCAAGCCAGGAGGGTGACAGGAAGTGGAAAGAAATGAACTCGAGCCCATGAGTTTACACAGATGGAGAGAGGAAGACAGACAGCCCGCCCATTATGAGCTGGTGACGGTGGAAATGGTCCAAGAAAAAAAAAGTCGTGAAGAAAAACTTGAGGCAGGAAGGTGATAGTGTTCTCGAAAGGTAATTTGGAATAAGTGGACCGAAGAAAAAGGAGAGACTTTCTCCCCTCGTCTTACATCTTTCTCCCACAAATGATTTATTATCTCAAGACTGTCGAGTGGACCGAGGAAACCCAACGACAAAAAACGCCCCTGATCGGCACAATGCCAAATACGGAGGGACAGCGAATAAATGTCCCTGTCCACCAACATCGCACCGCCGGGGCTTTGTGTACCACAACAGAGACACAGACGGGCAGGAGGACTCTCAATGGGGAAAACAGAAAACACGTAGTGTCCACTTGAATTGTCAACGGCTGTCCTTGACACCTTGGCAAAGGTCTCACTCAAGTCTGAACTTTGTATATTAGCGCTTGATTAATCCAGCGTGCATTAGCGACCCGTAAATAGCTATTGAAACTCGGAATTCCGAAGCTCATCAGTCAATTCGGGGTCACAGCAGGCGGGCCACTCTGCGTAAGTTAATGAGGAGGTGAGCAGGGTAAGTTTCCGGAAAACCTGCTGCGGTTCCGCTTCCTGTCTCTGCGGACTGCGGAAGCGTCAGTGAAAGCCTCCCAGCAGCCAGCATGTCATCGACTCTTGGTTCCGTAATTCTGTTCTCATGTTCTCATCTCAATTGAACGGGATTTTGGAAAGGAGAATGGCCCAGAGCGGACCTATAAAGTCAATAAAGCTGAAACAAGATTGGAGTCGACAGGGAGGAAGGGAGAAGAGGGCCCAAGATCTTAGGATTCCTTCAGAGCAAAAGGCCTGGAATCCGCTGCCCGAGAGAAGAAGCGCCCCTCGACTTGGTTGTCGACTGACTCGACTGCATGTTCACTGCAGAGAGGCACTCCGTACATCCTGTTATCTCTTATTCCTCAGAACAAACAAGGAAATATGTGGATTCTCGCGGGGCAAAGGAATTCTACTTACGCCTCAGCCCTCTTCTTCCAAGAGATTGCCCTTCTGCCTACGTGATTCTGGTCAAATCAGTGTTTATTGACACCCTGGTCCCATCTCCTCCGTTTAGGACTCAGGCAACGCAATCCCCGTATTAGTTCTCGGACAACGAGGGCAAGAAGCAAGCAAAATTCTGGTAAAACATCGAAATAACGCTATATTTCAAGTTAGCTTTCTTCAGATCGAGATTCTAGCTTCCGAGATGCAGCAATGTCCAAATTGGGCAGGTCATGTGTGTCTGCTGAGAGCTCCACGGTTTCCGGAAATATGAAATATAAATTTACCTGCGTAAGGTTAAGGAGCCTCATTCCGAAACCCTGTGCAGAGGCTAGAGAAATAAAACTACTTTCACCCAAGTTTTCAATCCAAACAGAGCCAGAAAAAAACTTTCTCCGACGGAACCTCCCTCAACTCATATTTTCAAATCTGTCATCTTTCCTTGCTCGAGCTCTATCTTGCTCATCTTCTCAGATTATGCCTCAGCAAAGTTTACTTCGGAAAGTCGTTCCAACTAGTAACAAACCACGAGATCTCGTCTTCCTTTAACCACGTCTTGTTCCTATTTTCTCTTCTCTGCTTTCTCCTAATACGACTCAAGTGCAGAGGCTCTTCAACTTGAACTTTGGAAGGAAACTCGGAGACAGTCTCGCACCCAGTTCTCAACATTGTCGAAATGAGGGTCCAACGGACGTATTTAGTATACTTCACACAAGAAATTACCAAATTCGTATTCTCTTCTCTCTCCCAACTTTCCCTTCCACGACCAGAAAAATTATACACTCTAATTCCAGCTTATTGCCTATTACTTGGGACTAGTGCTACAGCCGCCCTTACCCAATCTCCATCAAGTGCTCTACAATAGGAGACAACTTCAACGGAAAATGTAGAAACCATTTCGTCTCCCCGTTACACTTTCTCCGCTCCTTTCTCTAAATGGACCTGGAAATTAGGCAACCTTCTCGCTTCTCGTTCCATCATGAGGAGCGTTGAGCGCTGAACGTGGAGATTGACATGTTGTACTTGGAATTTTAAAATTCACAAAATTCCCAGAGCTCAGCTAGGAACCCCTCTCCCCGAGCACATCTACCTCCCGTCACGTATTCAATAACTTACACGAGATCTCCATGTTGAACAACAGGAAGAGCTTGGGTATTATGATGGTGGGGTGATCATTTAGACAGAGCCCGGATTTCGGATCCTGGTCCATTTCATTTCGGCATATCAAAAATTACGCCTTGTTCTGCAAGACTAATTCAGTAGGTGATCTCGGCTTCGAAAGCTGTTATACTGCAGTTCGACTCGGCTTTCGGCTTAGCGGAAAATATCGACGACACATGAAATCTAAACCGGTGAAGCTGAAAAGACTGCGACCCAAGTGACGAAGGACTGAGGAATAGCAGGGAACTGGATTCGAGACGGGAAGATTGGAATGCAGGCGAGGTGTTGGCTGAAGAAAGTGAGCCCAACAATTGAGTGGTGCTGGGCTGGTCTGAGTCGGAGGCTGAGAGGATCGTGGAGAATTTTGAATACGAGTGATTCCTTTTGATGTTTCTGAAGAGAGCGCTTGTTGTGTGTATTGCTAAGCGTGGGGAGAGGGGCGCGTTTCTACCTTGATGCCTCAATTCCGGACCTCCTTGGGAGCTGCTGGAAATGGAGAAAAAGTGCCGAGTGTGACTTTCTCCCAGAGAGTCCATCCAATCTCTCTGGCAAACTCGGCTGCCATTCCATGCATGACGGGCCTCTCACGGCCGCTGCCTCTCTCCAGGCGGCCCCAGAGAGCCCGTTATGACCCAATCGCCCAACCTACTCCTCCAGATGAGGAAAGAGTACAGTTCCAGAATTTTTATGTATTGTCTTGGGTGCCTCAAATTCGAAGAGCTCGCTCGCCGTTCCCACACACACGGCACGAGCCTCCTTGCCGAACGTCTTAACGCCTTCACTTACAGATATGAAGGAAGCAGGAAGGGGGGCGAGATCGATAGGAAAAGAGAGTTCTCCAATCGATGCCCAACACTAGCACTCTCCGTCCACGCGGCTCTCTCGCATTCCGCCCAGCATCTCTCTCCTCCACATCTCGAACATCTTGGGATTAAGTCGAGAGAGGTCGACGGATCAGAACTGGACTAAAATACTCCTTTGTATTGGACTAGGCCGCCTCCGCAGCCCAAAAAGGATATTATCATGCCAGCTACCTCAGACTACTCGGACCACTTAGGCCTTTATGGGATTTGAGCTCCAAGGCTCCGATGCAATCTGAGGCAGACGCGCCGAGCTTGACGTGGGAGAAGAGAAAAAAAAATTATCAAAATGTGATCTTTTGCCCAACTTTCTCCTGAGCCTCCTTCAACAAGAGAAATGCCTGAACAAATTTGAGAGAGATAGCACTTTTTCTTCGTGTGTGTGTGCACGGAAGTCTGGTCGAGAGCCTGGCGTCCTGAGTGGAGCCAAGTGGAGCATTTAATCCCACAACAAGATATTAGGCAAGCAACGGGCTGTGTGTGTCAATAATCACACTGCCAGAGCTCCTCCACGTCGAGTGGCTTGCAAGGTAAAGGGAGCCGATCATCTGCCCAGACCACTACCACCACCACCACACCCAAAGCCCAACATATGTAAATCCTGTAAAGCAAGCTCGCTCGCGGCAATCACACAAGACGGAGAAAACTCCTTTTCTTCGTCCCTATCTCGCACAGGCCTTTCAAGGAACCCAGCTCCAAAACCCAGCCATTCTAAGGCACAATAGCTATCCAGTCAGCCTATCTCACAATTCTCCATCCTCGAGTGGGCCTCCTGTTCCGGGCTCTCTTTCCCGAGAATACATTCCGGCTTCTGACGTGGAAAACCCAGCCATTCTAAGGCACAATAGCTATCCAGTCAGCCTATCTCACAATTCTCCATCCTCGAGTGGGCCTCCTGTTCCGGGCTCTCTTTCCCGAGAATACATTCCGGCTTCTGGCGTGGTGCGACAAGGAACAGCTGCGGATTTGCACATCTAACCGATATTTTTAAAATACAATTAAATTACATAATGACGCCGAACTATTCAGGAATTTTCTAACAGATACGGAACACCGGTTTATAATCTAATCGCTACGGCAGCAGTGTGGATTGAAAGATGGTAGGAACCGACAATTCCACACAAATTCTATACTGAAAAGCAACGGCAAAATTTAGGTATGAAAAAGATCCTCCTTTCTGCGACGGTTCGAGAGAGAAACTGATCCAGAGACGTAGTAGATCCCAGCTTTCACTTCCATCTGGCAGAGATCTAAAATAGGAAACATGTTTCAGCCTATATCCCTCAGCCTATTCTCACCGCAAAACCCCGGCCGCATTGCAATGCATGACATTTCTAAAAACTTGAGGAATATGTACAAACATCCAATCTAGGCCACCAAAGACCATTATTCTTTCCCGGAACTCTGAAC
>VNWX01000960.1:0-17355 GCA_009869905.1 Ceratophysella communis
AAAGAAAATACTCAAAAGACGCGAAAACACCTGAAAGTATGTATCAAAATGACCCGTGGCATTTTTGGGCATATGAGCAACACGGAAAAGCGAATAATGCGTCACACTTATCAGTTTCGAGTGAAAGCCACGGAAAATAATTAATTTCTATCTTGATCAAGACAACCCAATTAATTTTATGGCGAAATACGGTTGCGCAGGAAGAATAGCTTTTTGCCAAATCGTATATACATAGTTCTCTAAGTAGTTTTCGCGTTAACGAAACAATTAAAACTAGAAGCGTCCGAGAACTTCGACCTGGCAGCCACCGCGCCACACGCATACCCGGCACGGGTTAAGCAATCCAATACAGTTACACCTTTCGTCCCAAATCAAACCTTTCAATACGGAATAGTCAGGACAAAAGGCGGGTAGTGAGCTGGGTTTTGTGCCTTCGTTCCGATTAGCATTTTCCGAAATAACTCTGACGATGAGGGTTCATGCATAACGGACCATGACGTCACTCCGCTCCAATCCAAAATTCAGGCTACTTTCTGGACTACTCAGGCATACTTAAATCCTGATACTCTGAGCACTAGCGGAGGCTAGAGCATTACGTAATGAAAATAATTATTATCAATTTTAGTCTTTTGCCAGAGTGAGCCGAAGCTGGAGATAAACGGGGAGCTCGGGCCATAAGCTCTCGAGAGTGTCTCGAAGAACCACTCTTCAGTTCTGAGCAGAGGGGCAGAGGGACAAGTCCTCAGATTCAGTACCGCTTTATCCGTCCGACAGCTACCGACGCTTCCACAATTTCCGTGCTTAGCGCTAAGCTTCTGTGCAGTAGTGCCAGCCCGTATATCTCTCTACCAAATATACAAATACACATCTATTTGTATTCAACTGATAGTAGGAAGTCAAATGTCAATATTGTCTACAAGTTCTGAGTTTTGTGCCGCAGTATAGAACTTATCCATGACTTCGTGGCGTTGAAAGAGCTTTCATAATTTCTTTGTGACATCAGTATCTTCATTTTGACAGGTTGATAAGCTCTCGGAAACTTTGTAGGCGCTCGAAAAGGCTAAAGGAACACGCAATTCAGAGCAGTCCGTAGGTTAGGTGTGTCTTTATTTCTACTAATTAATTGAATTTGAGAACGGAGTGTCTCGTTTTTTGGTAGACTTTAGTCTTCTTTGTTGTACGGGGTTTTCTCTTTTTCGAAACAAAAGTGGAATGACCAGTTGATGGGTGGATGATGGTAGTAGGCAGAGCCAAAGGCTGAGGAATTATCGAATCAAAAGCAAGGCAAGCAAATACGAAGCCTTGCCTTGTTCATGTGCAGCGAACTGTGATAAAGAGAAAGTTGGGATGGGAATAAGGAATAGGACTCAAAAGATGTTCTCAGTGCTGGGGCAGGGAACTTCTCAGTAGTACTTTGTACTTCGAAATCTGAAGTCTTTAAGGGTGAGCTGGTGGCGATCGTAATTTGACTGTGTGTGTGAAAACCGGCCCCGGAGTGATTGGGCTATTGCTCCCATCCTCATCCTTGATTTACATGAAGAGATCGTCAGATTTTCAGTTGTTCTTTCGTCCCGGTCCCACCCACTACCTTAACCAGGCTGCCATTACAAGCAGAATTTTGAAATGAAGTTTCTGGCTGACGGGAGAGAGAGAGACTCCAGGTACCTATTGTCTACCTATCATAAATATGTAAGCCCCGTCTGTTAACTTGGAAATAGTCATCATCATCTGCATAGACTAGAGAAGAATAACAGATGTAGACTATAGATACAGAATTATACCTACCTGGCTAGGTCTTGTTTGACTAAGAACCAGGGAACTTTGAGCCTTATAAAATTCTGGTTTGGTTACGAACTACTACTAGACTTACCCCTTTCCACCAAAAAAAAAATATTACACTCCCCACTTTGATGAGTAAGATAAGTGAGGGAAAAAGGGTTGGAGTTTTTGAAGTGGGCGACAACGGAAAGGCGGTATCTTCCTTGGCGTTAGACGTCTACTATTCGTAGTATAAGCCAGAACCTCCGTACCAGTACACCACTAATCTGAGACAGCTCAATTTACTAATGGACTGACTCAGGTTACACACGACTCAAAAGTTCTAACCCTTTTTTCTTTTTATTCTGTTGTTTACAGGTGTACGACGGACGCGGTGTGGTCTTGTAAGGGTCCCCTGTACCCTTTTCTTTGAGAAAGGGGTGAAGAAGTTGAAAAGGGTTCCTTTTCGGAGTAAATTGACTGCTTGGCTCGTGCCAGACACCACGTCTACAAACTTCACAGTTCTCAGCTTCCAACTTGGATTTCAACCCCTTCAAGATTCTAATTACCCTTTTTGAGCTCAACCCCCTTCTTCACCCTGCACATTGATTTTCAATACCAACCCGTAGAACCGAACTTGTGTTACTTTGTCATTTGCTCACAAGTTTGGTAAGATGGGTACATATTGACAAATTACAATCATCTGTCAACTGCCATATGGAATGAACTTCTCAAATATTCAAGACAAGAAGCCTTTACAAGCTCTGCTCAAAGGACGCCATCGACGCCGCTTCAAATTTTCTACACAAGCTCTGAAGTAATAAATCTAACGAAATTATACAGCTAAATATTTTTAATTTTTAAAAAACTACCTAGTATGTTTGTAAAAAAAGTAAGTTTGACCTGCTGTATGTGTACTAAAGAAATTTGAATTTGTTTGTTGTGTCTGATTGTTGTTCCTGTTTCCCCCGTTTGACCTATGCTTTTCTAAACGTTCACTAAATTACTAACACGCTCTTTGATTCACTGTCGAAAAATAGACACAGATTTTTTAGACAGAATCGCATGTTGTAACGGTCTCTGTGAGAGGTAGTGGGTTGTATAGTTGAGAACTACATCATTTTACAAGGGCGAAACTGTACAATTTGCTAACTTTCCCGGAGTCACGTTTATCGACTACGTGGAACGGATGACTGTTTAAGATTTCAGGGGGTTAGAGACAGGGTCTTCTTGATCATAAATAACCTAGGCCTGTAAATTGAAAATATTTTTTTTAAATCATTGCTTGAAACATTAAAACGTTAAATACTTTAAATCATTTACGGGTTACGGGAGTTCATTTGACATTTTGTGGCTGGCGCTCATTTATCCAATCAAATAANATTCACACAGTAGGCTGACACTCTTGTCTGGTTTTAAATATTTTATCAAAGGCTGACACCGCAGCTGCAATACGGAAACCACACTGTGAAATTGTCACGAACTTAGAAGGCTAGGTTGATACAGGAGTTTTGCTTGGAGTGGTCAGGCGGCTTTTCGGGTAACTGATCTTGCTCTGCGGTGAGAATAGCTCCCTTTTACGGATGAACCGTAGAGGCCGGTTCCTGTTACAAATACTGGCTAGACAGATACTGACCTGACCAATATATTTTTCATACATACAAAATTTATTGCCCCTATATTTTAATAGATTTGATCGTGTTAAAGCGCTTTTTGGGTTTCCTTATTAATTAATTGGAAATGTACTAACTCTTGTCGACTTGAGTCCATTCGTATTCTTATTCAGGTTTTAATTCAGTTTCAAAGGTTCACTTTTGCTTTTCATGGTAAAAACTCTGCTCCGGCAAGTGTTTACTCAAAATTAGGCGGAGACAAAATACATTTTCAGTTTCAAAGTTTGGATGAACGATAAAGTTCCTATTCTATTTCAAACCTGGAAATGCCGAGCAACGGTTGGAAAAATTTTGAAACAATTTTGAAAAAAATATCCATGATTCAGCGAAAACTTTACAGCTAAACATTATTATTCCTCAAACACATAGACATATTATTTATTATTTGTAGAATTTTGGAAAACTCGTAACTTTGCCGAAATATTCATTTGAAGTCAAGGAGCTAATACTACAGATTTTAAGGTTAAGAAAAGTGTCCAAATTTTAAACAAAAATTACTTTTCTGGCCTTCAAAGATTACCGGATTTCAATCTTAAATCTCAATTAAGTTTATTGGCAGCATAATTTAGTGGTTCCTCTTGCAGATTAAAACTACAAAATCTGGTAGCGTCCAAGCAGAAGCAAGAAATAAATGATTCGACAGTAATTGGTCTCAATTGTTCAATCTACTACTGTGGCTAGATTAGTTGTATTTTTAGAGTCAATCCGTCAGAGCGTTTGCATCCTACGGTGGTCTATGCCAGCTTTTCATGGAGTCTGATAATAATGAGATACTTGCGAATTCAGCCTCCAATTGTTTAGTACACATACGATCCTAAACTACCGGCATTTTCGGACAATGCAGAGTCAGAGCACAGCGTGGTTAGCCTGCGAGCAGCTACGATTAGAATTTCAGGTTTCACATCTCTGTTTCTCGGAAGTGTGTGGGTGTGGGTGTTGTATTGTATTTTATGTCGATATCTGGTTTGAATTCAAATTGAAAACACGTGCATCCTAAAACAGAATGGCCGCTATGCAGAAAAAGCCTATCACAAAACAGTGAGTTGGTTGACGAGAGAAAAAATTGTGAAAAAATTGATATATAACTGAGACTCCAGACATTTACGATATTCCCTTGCATAATCATTGAGTCCCAACGGACGTCTCTGTCTATGAATTAGCATAATCTCCACTATGTACTAGTATAAGGTCCCTGGCTCCTCAACACTGCATCTCCAGTAGTAGTCCCTCACCAAGTCCATTTGGCATTATATTCTTTTTCACCAACCACCACCACTTTTTTCTCTAATTGTCTTCTCTCTACAAGTGTTGGATTTACAGTTTCACCCTTCCACCAAACTCCTCTGCTTCGACTCCCGCAACAAGTCAAGAAAAGTCAAGCGCAGCCTCTTTCAATGATGTATTAGTCCAAAACGTCTTGAGATAAACGCCAGCCTTCATGTAGGCATCACCTGCCGTTTTGTAGTCACAAATTCGTTTTTTGAGTGCCTCAAAGTTCTCTTGTGCAATCGGAGTCTCAGTTCATAAAAACTCTTCAGTTCTGAAGAAAGCAGAGACCGGTTTGCCTTCACGATTTTTCGTTTAAGCTCGGATTTTCTTTTCGATAAAGGGCACGTCAAGATTTTTATCCGGCTCAGTTCATTCGGCAATAATCATAATCAAGGTCCATGTAAGTATGTTGAGGCTATTTCCAATTGTCATATATTTTTTATATTGCTTAATGACTTCCACCCTACCAAGACAACATTTTTCACTTAGGTAGCTAATGTTCCTGGAACATTTTCTCATATTTGGTCTCCTAATTAAAACATATTTATTACCCTGCCTCGGTACTACGACGGAAATTTACAGCTGGCATTCCAGGTGCCCAACTGACCATGAAAGAATTGTCCGTTAGGAGGTATGAGTCTAGTGTGTGGAATTTATAGCTTATTTAAATCTAAGTTGGTGGTCAGATTCAGTAGTCTGATATAAATTGAAATGACAACTTGAATACTTAATTAAAACCATAATGCTAGGCAATAATTTTGAAACAACAAGTATTTTTGAAATAGCACACAAACTTCGAATACCATTGACCAAAAATGAAATGTCGAAGCTCAGGGAGTAGACAACTTTTCAGATCTTCAGATTACTCGTATATTGATTAATATTTTAAAGTGAACTAGTTTTTGGTCTGGCAAAAAAGTGAAATCCCAGGCTAATTCATCTGGGCTAATTTTTATCTCCAAATATGTTAAGACATGTTAAGTTAGGTTAGGACAATTATTAAAACATGTTTCAACCTAACCCGTTACATAAGAAAATAAAAATTAGCCTGAACGATTTGGCCTTGGATTTCACTATTTTGGCGGGCCGCTAATTACAAGCCTATTTTAAGTATTTAGAGCTCTAGTGATCATTATTATTTTTTAAATATTTGTTATAATTATAATTCTGGGAATTAGAACTTTCAATAAGATCTAAAACAGGTTTCTAATTTCCTGGTAAAAGCTTTGCTGACTTTGACGGGTATTCAACTATATTTCTAATTACAGACTATGTAATATAAAAAAAATAGCAAAACTGGCAGTATAGAAAGCAATTTTGTTCATCTGAGGACAATAAAGTGTACGAGTAATTTTGAAAGACTTTTGTAAAATATGTTTAAAAATGGCTGGAGCATATCTTAGGCATTTTCCACTAAATTATTCAAAAGAGTGTGCATACGCAATTTTTAAATTACCTATGGGCTATTATTTGGACAATACGGTATGTTTAAAAGTAGGTAGTTGTATATTTGATGAGTTCAGAAAATCCACAATTCGCTACGTGGTGTTGCGTATTTTCGAAACGATACTTTCTTTTATTTAAATTAAACTGAACTAATTCATCTTTTAGAAATAGGATGATTTTAAAAGATCGCAATGTTTTTTGAAGATTGTGAAAAATATTTTTATATCTAGTTGGTTTAATTCATATATTACCAGCCCAGTTAGTTATTTTTAATTTCCCTGATTGTTCAGTATGCTAGCTTTCTCCTGCACGAATTTTTGAATAAACCAGCATTATTTTTTTTATCTGCGTGAGCATTAGTGTCAATATTCAAACTGACTTTATTTTAAGAGCTTTGCCCTCGAAATGTCCACGGCTTTAAGCACTAACATATGCTTTAGCGAATTCTTCCATCAAATTCATTCACCTCATCTGGTCTCACAAGATTTCATTTGCATTACTGGAATTAAACTTAAACTGAACGTACACCTGATTTTTTGTCTGCTAATTGCTAGTAACATCGTTGCCTCTGAATTGATTGTTAACGTAACTACTAACTCTTTAGAGCAACAACTCAGCTTGCCTGCAAAAAACTCGAACCATTTTCTAAACTTTTGCCCATGAAAAAGCAAACTTTTAGAGTAACTGTGGCAAATTAATTCTCTTATTGTCAAACTGGGCTGGAGCCAATATAAAGGTTGCTTTTTTAAAATATATTTTGCTGAATAAAATTTACCAGCGTCCGAATCGATTAAATTTGTCAAGCCTTCGAAATAGGGTGTCATCACATAAAAATAAATCATCTTCGGCTAATGGAGAAGACAACACTAGCCAACCTTGCATTTTCACTGTGGATGTGTACGATACTGGAAAGATTACAGATTCGGAGCATCAATTGAATCAATATCCGTTCCCTGAGACCCTAACTTGTGACGTGCTTTCATACTCCCAGGTTTGACTCTCAGGTCTGGGCATTGTTTTTCAGATCCACACGTTGTAGGCACACTTACTGGTATAAAATATTACTTGTCAGGTATTTTGAAAATACGAATTTGTTAGCACTAATTGTAGGTACTGTCAATTATTTAACTCCTTGTCTACACATATTTTCAGTTATAAATTTACTGTTATTATAAAATGTGATATATTCTAATTTTTAAAATTTCCTAGTTACACATCAATCGTTATTTGTAGAATACGAATTTATGTACTAATATATCAATATATTCAATTTGTTTATATAATCAAATATATCTGGAATAGCTGATGGATGATATTTGCATATAAATCTCTAATGTGTTTTGGAGGATATTTTAATTAGTAGTGCCAATAACGAATTTTATGTACAAAATTAGTAAGAAAGTGTAGGTAGTTTTTTTTTTGTTACCGTAGAAGTCTAGCATGCAAAGAAACTAATAAAGTACCGTATTAGCTTTTAAATAGACATTTATAGCTCTCTGTCAGGAGTTAAAAAATTTTAACTAAAAATCATGGATTTTTCAAAATAAGTCCGCTAAGATCTATCTAGCTATCTATTTAAGACTCATGTTGTTCTAGGTTCTAGGTTTGTGAAAACTAAAAAATTTAAATACAAATAGCGTACAAAGTGTTCACTGTAATCTTTCGTAAAATAGGACACCAAATTAATTTAAAATAATTGACTCGATGATCAAGCAAATCAATATTCTTTCGAAATGTTTCTCTGCTAACTTGGAAAACCAAAGTTTTGGTAAACGGAAAAAACTTGCGTACTTAAGAGTTTTTACTTAATTGATTACAAAGATTTATTCAATCGAATTAGCACTATCAAAAAGTATAGATAAAGCTGAAGTAGAAAAACCCGCATCACATTAAGTTAAGCTTCGTTGAGTTTTACTAAAAGATCTTACATAAAATACTTTATAAACGCCCGATTCTCAAGCACCCCCTGTAAAATTAGAATTGTATTGAATAAATCCTAAACCACTCTATTTTTCTTATGTGTGATAAAATTAGTGTTATTTCTAAAAACTTTTGTTAATTTAAGGAAAACCATGTTTATTCTAAAAAAACAAACATACGAGAACCGTGTTTACTATTATATTCAGCAGTTATAATTCAAATAATTCAAGGAAAGAGTTTCTAGTTCTGATTGGCATTCTGGAAACAAAGAAACATTCTCAAATGATGATCTGATGAAATTTTAGTTTTGTTAAAAAACGGATTGATATATATTTATTTTATACATTTACTTCACCACCTTACTTTTACTTCACATTTAATTATTTAAAAATCAAAAATTAATTTTCGACTAAATTCAAAAAACCAAATAAATACGTATTTATTTAGTCAGAAACGATTCACAAATTTTCTAGTTCTCGGAATTCTGTCTGGTCTGGACGTAAGTATAGCTGACTGTGAGATATTTGTCCCGGCTGGTTATAGACCTACTCTGTGACCAAAAAATAGGGATGTCAAGCCTAGACAATAATTTCTAACTTCCAACCCCCATAATTCATGGATGTGTTAGCTCATCACATATTCAATGTTTATAGGTACTCTGTGTTGGATATTCAGATCTAGGAAGCGTAGCACACGTATCGGGCAAATGCACTAGCACTGTCTGAATGAATATAAAAATTGAAAAGCCAGACATGAATAAATAAAAAGTGCATCGCGTAGACAAAACAACTAGAGATTGTTGAGACTGAAAATTGAAACGCGTAGGCTGCTGTCCCTCCCGTGTCCTTCTCTGAGAAAACCAGACAGACTGGGCGCGTTCAATTTTAACTGACCGAAAAATCCCCAAAGAAATATAAAGTCAAAGAATGAACGAATAATTCAAAACAGTGTATTGAATTTCAGTGCACAAAACCTACTGAGAATCTATGAAAATTTTCTGTATTGAGTCCTGATCTGGAGGTGCTGAAAATCTTCAAATAAAATGATACATTTCAATTAACTTTGGTAAAGAAATGTCAGCACCTTTGGGTTCTAATTAAATAACAATAAAACATATTTTAATTGACTGGAGTACTGCATTTAACTTTAAGTCTGGCATGGGCCTAATTGCGAGTGGAATGCTATTCTAAAAATCAATCGTTTATCAATGTTCAGCTTCCGCCGAACGAGCCAGCCTAAAAGCCAATATACGCACTTTTGCTGGGAATAATTTCTAACATGAACAGCTTCCAGCGAGTCAGGATTAAAATAAATTTCAAACATAAATTAGCTTGATTTTAATTTTGCATGGCTGTTAGAAACATGTAGACTTTTATACACATAAATATGGACTATAATTTATAATTGCTTTGTGACCATCTAACATGCTAACAGAAATATGCTGGCAACACATATGTTTTATAAAATGCCGTAACAAGTTTCTGTAGCTAGGTTTCCGTTTGTGTTTCGTTGATTCTTCTAGCACCGGTATATGAATAGTATTGCAATAATACACGCGCATCTGCCAGAAAGATACAAGTAGTGAAAATGGTCAACTCGTCTCATCGATGCTGTGTCCATATAAAGTATATACCTGTACTGCGCTATAGGTTTCACTAATACCTTCATCCACTTTTCACAATCGAATTTTTAGATCCCACGTTCTACTTTAATGATCATCTCACTAGCTGTCTAATAGTAGTATTCAGATGTCCAGAGAACTTTAAAAATTCTTAAGACAACTGGCGGACATTAGAGCAGTTTCAATTTTTGCTTTCCCATCGCTGAGTCCATTCTATCTCGATGCGTAAAGTAGTTTGAAAAAGTTCGATGAAAGCATTTTTCTTAGCCGACTGAGAAGTGCTGAATGGGATCAGGTGAGGTGAAGGTGAGCATGTGGAAAAATGTGAAAGTCCGGTTTTGTCGCTCCGACTGCCTTCTCACAGGTGTGAGAGAGAGAAAACAGGAAGAAGCGTTCTGTGAACAGGATCTCTCTTACAATAATAGCTGAACAATGAAAAGGAAACAAGAACAACCCGGGCATCTCCATTGAGGCTGAATTAAAGCAAGACCAAGACTCCAGCCTGGAACTGGACACTGGCTACTCTGATTGTCTTCCAGAGATTCCCACGTTGGACTCACGTCCGCACATCGTTTTGAAAAAATAACGTTTTAGTTAAACCATTTAAAAAGCAGATCAGTTCAGCTTTAGATTAACTTTTCTATTTAATCATAAAAATCGGTACATTGTCATTTAACGGATGCGTTTCATTATGCTTTGATTTATAATTCTACATATCAAGATAGACTGAGCATCTCTGAGATCCTGAGCCTGCAATTTGAAACCATTCAGTATTATTTGCATTGTAATATAGTTGTAATATCACTTGACTGTCTTGACCATCCAAAATCACTAGTTCTTTCTTAAAGCATTAAGCACAATTTTATCCTCCGCTCCAAAAGTAAAATTTAAATCATTTCATCGTAAATACGATCGATTTTACTCTAGTGACGTACCTTACCGATTTTTGCTACTTAAAACCATTAGTTTCCATCAGGACGGATTTTGATGTGTTAATTGAATATTTATTTTCGAAATTTACAGTCGTTTTATTTTGGAAATACATTTTATCTGTTCAAAAAGTTGGCTTCTCTGCATGTGTTAATAAATGGCTGTCAAGAACATTACAGTAGTAATCTCGTATTTTAAAGAATTTTTTAAAACAGGAAAACAAGAAAAGCGAAGCTCTACTCTTCACTTTAATATTTACTTTAATTCCCCAAGGATTCAGCTTTCTACTAAGTAAATTGAGTGTTTAAAATTTTGTCTTATATAAATATTACCATTTTCGTTAACGTTGCACGATGGAAATCTACAACTAGTTTGAGTTATAGCTTTTTACAAAAACGCGCACCAATTGCTGTGCACAGCTTTTGTGAATATGAGGGTGAAAACATTCTACCCCTTTCTCAATTAAAATTTCAACTCCGCTCCAGCTGATTTACCATTGTAGGTAATAACGAGAACTAAGAAAATAATTTACTTACAATATTTATGTGAGGGTAGTGGGTACTTACTGGTTGTTTCTTATAGTCCCTAATAGTCCCTGGAACATGAAAAGGGTTTCTAGCCATAACAATTATCTTCTGGGAGGGGACTGCTGAGTGCTGGCCGACTGTAGAGCGTTCGTCACTATAATTACCACGTTCAATGGCTACACGTTGTCCGATAACAATCCACTGTAACTAGTTATTTCCGGCACAATAGTTCACGTGGACTAATTACCACATTAAAACAGGCAAAAAGTAGAAGTCGCTAGCTTAAAAACTTGAAGCCGGAATAGCTGATGCATTAAATTTTGACATGAACATATTCAATTCATTATAATTTTGAATTTGCGTGTGTGGTAGAGATAGCTATCATACTTGTGATTCAGAATATTATGATTTATGATGCTCTGCTTGCCAAAAAGTATTTCTATTTTAATGAATTGCATAGGCGCTTGTCAGCGGTACTAACAGCAAAACGAAAAAAATCTCCAATTTTTTCACCTAATGGCATAGATTTTTACATCGACTCGCAGTGGATTACAATTACAATTGCAGTATACGTTAGTTTGAAAAAGTGAGACTGTCGAGTTGTACATTAGTGCATATTTACGAAATTTTGTAAAACATTATGACTCAATTTCTCCAACGTTTTAGTCAGGCTTATGATTGGGGTTGGCGTCGTGCATGTTAAAACGAAGTTCGCCCACCTGGACCTTCTGTCGCGGTTATCTAAATTGATAAGGTATAATAGTTTTTGCTTTTGTAGTTGAAAGCATTATTTCTCCAGAAGGATGACTAAGAGCCCTCCGAAAACGAGCTGACTTGGTCTTGATAACATTTTATTTGTATAAACGTCGTCGGGTACCTGCAGACTGCTTTAGGCTGATCTAAATCTTAACTTTTAGTGTAATAAAATTGACAAAAACAACCATTTTGAAATTTTCATGGAGTTGTGTTTTTGGACTTACGTAGCAAACTTTGGGACTGAGAAAAAATAGCCCGATCAGCTATTTTTATAGAGGCCGGATTAGCCATATGCGGAATTATCTGGTAGTCCGATGTCCGATGGCATAACACAGCCAACTGATGTTCTCGAACAACTTTATGAGCTAATTAATTTGAATGTTTAGAAGTAACTTTCACAAACACTACCATCAGGACAGTAACTTCGTTCAAAATATTTACAAAATTTTTGAATTTTCGAGAAATTTTTACGATCCCAGTCCGGGTTCACAAGTATATCAGTACGGAAAAGGATTAAATATCTGTTGACTAGTACCGAATTCAGTTCCTGTACCAGATTTAAAAGAGATTTTAACATATCATTAAGGTTCCGAAAATAAATGGTTCGAAAAAATTGACGGGTTGATAAAATCACTTTAAAATGAAATTTTGGTATTTTTTGTGGTTTTTAATTTCATGTTTTTTTTAAATTGTTAGTTTTGGTTGGTTATTCATCGAAGTTTCTTCAGACTGAAATATTGAGATATCGCATAACATTTTATTGAAACCGACAAGATCTAGTATTCCTGAATCGGAGGCTTTTTAACAACAAAAATAACATTGTGAGTAAACTGATAACTGATCTTCTGGCTTGAATGCAGGCGAAGTGAACGCTAAACCACTTGAGATAAATGGCTATGGCTTAAGGATTCTAAATCCAGACTGAAGCGAGTGTTGATTTAGAGCGTAAAATTATTTTACTACAGCCGCTTCTGAATCGCCGGATTTCGAAACAATTCTTTTTAATCTGTGGCGTAGGAATCGCATAACGCCAAGCCGCTTATTACAGAGAATTGATAAATAGCGGGCGAACCGAAATTGGCATAGAATGCAAGTCTGCATATGTTTTGAAAGGGATTCACAAAAGAAATCAGATGAATTGAACGCGGAACATGAATATAAAAGAGCGTTTATGAATTGATCCCGCAATGAGGATGTCGAAAACTCATGTCAGTTCATTTCATTTGGTCGTTTGAAATCCAGCCGGTGGTAGTCAGTAGCTCTGTCTCACTCTCTCAGGATTTGGCAACGATTTTCAATGAAGTCTAGCGTCCAAGCCGTATGTAATTCAAACTCATATTCAGACAGAGTACAGTTGGACTGAATCTGTTGAGTAATAAAATAAGTCTTCAGAAACTCGGGATTTACATTGAATGTTGAGCCGGGAGAGATCCACTCCACTTCAATGGCGGATTACGCAATGTTGTATTTTGATAAAGGGTTGCATTGCAGTACATTTCATAAGGCCA
The DNA here is from genome assembly GCA_009869905.1 of Ceratophysella communis. Lineage (NCBI taxonomy): Eukaryota > Metazoa > Arthropoda > Collembola > Poduromorpha > Hypogastruridae > Ceratophysella > Ceratophysella communis. Next base: position 13,409 of record VNWX01000960.1, read on the forward strand.
ATCTCGAACTTTGACTGAGGCTGTATGGGGAGGGTTAGAGCAGAGAAAGTGCTCGTCTTGCGTTCCCTCTTCTCTTCCAGTTTCCAAGTATGGATTTCTTAATCGACAACTTTGTTCATGCTCGGAAATAGCTCCGGTGGTGGTTGCAAGACACTCGTCGTGTTTGCATAATATACCAGTCACTATTAATAGTGGCTCAATGAACCCGGGTGTGCCCGGGTTCTGAGCACATCGGCACCAGTCCCTGGAAATCTGCTCTATAAGCTTTACCAATCCGAAACGCTACAACCCAGAACACAGAAATATTAGGATGTATAGGAAAGCATGCATTGTGCAATGCAAACAGAAAAATGCTGAATCTGTACAATCCACAGCTTTCTTGCTTGCTCAGTACTGATAAACTGTGCGGCCGGCTCTGGGATCGCATACGATTTCGAGTAGCACAAGAAAGCAGAACTTTTAAATATACATTATTATGCCTCTCATCATTGAAATGTTTAAGTATTTATGAATCATGGATTCCGGATCATCCCCGCGTACACTGAGACGTGAATACGTTATTTTTTGTGATTTGTAGACGCCGTAAAATTTGAACTAATTTAATACTGCTGAAAACAATGGGTCTAACTGAAAGCGGAGGCTACATTGCACCAAGTTCAGGTCGAAAATTTCAACAGGAGCCCAAATTTACTATGATTTTTGGGGTACACGACAGATTTGTTTATTTGGGGCTTCTGGTGACCGGTGAACCTTTGAAATTTATAGCTGAAGATGAGACTGTTTCACTCGCTCACACACGCGTCTACATACATAGTATGTTCGGTATGGATTTATTTCCGTCAGCCCAGTCAAGAGTCAAGCAGTGTGAATATTTTCCAAGACATGCTATACTGGAAATAATATATGGGCTTAAATCACCTTTCATCACGATCGCGAATCGCGATTGCCTTGGTTGGAATTGAAAATCCAATTGAGCTTGAAAGGGTCAAAAGTTTCATGAATATATTTTTCAAAGTAATAAAGCCCCTTCTTCTTTCTCCTAATAAAGAACTCGTCTCTTACGTAATCTCTCAGCAATCCTTAAAACAAAGACCGAAATTAGTTGGAGGGAAGACTGGGGTTTTAGAAATACAACGTAAAAGTTCCAGTTGAACAAGCGGAGGGACGGAGTGCGGATTTCATTGTTGCTGCATGGTGGGTATGGTAGGGAGTATTGCTAAATGTACCTAATAAGATTAGATTGAAAAGACATGAGCCCAGCAGGCAGTTAATATTTTACAAACTCTGGAATCAGGCGCGGAGCTTAGCTCCACGGACGGACGGAGTCACTAGTCCCAAGTCCTTGAACAAAAGGAAAAAAAGACCAGAGTTTTGCATATTGGATTTGATTTTTTTCTTCTTATTTTGTATTTTGCATCTGCATCTTTTCTCTCATGGTCTCGTAATAATGAGCTAAAAAGTCTACTCCACCCCACACTGAGAGATCCCTGCGATTTCCTATTATCCCATTAATACGTTCATGGGGAATCCCCGTACTTTGGCTCCAGTAGTCTGTCCGCCAAGTCCAGATTTCATGAAAAACTATTTGCTTCTCTGGCTATGTGTGCAGATATTCTTTGTACCTGCACTCCGGTTATTTTTTACATTAATAGCGTCTTTCAATTCAACGGTTAGTTTGACTTTGGTCAAGATCAAACTATGCCCATGCTCATTATTCTTTCACACGATGTCTGGCTGGAACATGAGTCACGTACGTTTAGGCATGACAACTCGGGCACGATTAACTGTCTGTGTAATTGGTAGGTTAGGCACCTAGCTAGTAATATTTATACTTGGTAATAATATATTCAATAACTTTGAATTGAAAATACGGTTGTTGGAAATATTACATCATTCGTACCTCTTAAAACAGCTTCAGTTTATACGTATATTCCGATTTTAACAGGTTATCATTCCTACTGTAATTTGTGGTAAGTACCATACCATACAACAGGTCACTCATCCAATCACGATTTTTCTGTTACAACCTGAGTGATGTGTGGGCCATGATCAGGACTGCCAAAGGCCTCGGCTAATTTAAAATTCGATTGCAATAACTGGACTACGTCTGTAAATATATTTCACTACTTTTTGACAGCTATAGCTCCGCTTTCCTTGTAACGGGTTTGATACTCTAGCTGTCTTCTGACGCTCCTACCATTTGCATTTTGGCTGAAGGTTTCTCAATTTTAGTTAGGAAAAAAATTCGAATGATAACAGGTCTTGATTCAGCTCGTGTGAAATTTATTGACTCAAACCGCCGACAATTCAGAACCACATAACAAATAACAACCATCATCCGGTTTATGAAACATTAATTAGTTGTATTTTGAAAAACTTTGAGTTTATAGTTTATACCCATTCTGTTTCGAAAAAGCTTTAAGAGCGAAACCACACTCGGAGTCAAGTTATTTTGTAATTACCAGGTACCGACCAAAGGTTTGGCTGCACTAGATTCGACACGCTAAATTTATCGAAGCTTTGTTTACGAATCAGCTCCACTCCGATTTCTGACTTGACTCGGAGTGCATTGAATTGTTTTAAATCGATAGCATTACGGGTTGTCATAAATAGTTGACCGAGCCAATGACAGCTGAATTGAATTGACATGGAATCGAAAAATCTGAACCAGATGGGTGATTGATTGCCAGTGACAGAGTGTAAGCCCTTTTGATTTGATTCCAGATACACAGACCTGCCGAAGCGTGGGAACGAACACCCTTTTGAAGATGCAATATTTTTGCAAGCATCCCATGAAGGTAATTAAACCACAGATGTGACTTAACTTAAGATCTCAACTTTGAGTGGATCCTTAAGCCTAAGCCCCTTTTCAAACTGATTGAGGGACTGCAGGGCAAGATGCCAAAGCCAAAGTTGTTTGGTTCCTACTTTCTTACTGTTTTATAGCACCACATCTGTGTAGTGCCCGTGTTGGGGGCAACTTAAAGTCGGCTTGTTGAAACTAATCATAATTATACAGAGGTTTCTGGAGGACTCGCATGCTAATGTAGCAAAAGCTCATGTAAAATCAAGATCTGCTCGATACCGCGGACGAGCTTCTCAACAATGTCTATCTGAAAGAGTACACGGAAAAAGTGAAAGAGGCGGGTTGAACCGGACACATTCTTCCCAAAGGCTTTTTGTCTCTTCGTTCTGCACGCAGTACTTTTGCGTTTGATCCGAAACGAGAATTTGCTTACCGTCTGTTCATGATCTAATCCGATGCTCACTCGGTGTGCTCTCGGTACTCGGTACTCAGAAATATGCATGGATAAAATGTGTACTGAGCGTACCGAGAGTCTCATTACGCTCAACCCGGAGGTATGACATGAATGGGCAAATACTTGAAAGAATCAGTTTCATACTCACAAGTGCCCGAACATGAACTTTCGGTGTGTGTGGTTCACGAAATTCGTTTTACGTTTTCTGATCGCTTCTGAAACCCCATTTGGCGACTATTTCGAGAATCCCTGTTTTTTGTATAAAGAAGTGGTCTACATTGTTTTCGAAATCTGCATCAATTCTTCCATCTATAGAAATGTGTGCTATACCCGCATCACGAGTAATAAGCAACACCACATATATCATCGACAACGCGGTGGTGTCAATTTCCAGCAAAAAGCCTCACAGTCTGAGAAACTCGAGGCCTCCAGACGAAGCGCCAGACAGTCTCGTAAAATGTCGTAAAACGAAGCGTCATCAATTCCTTGTGTGATTCTTGGGTTTCCTTAATGCAAATCCTTTGTAATCATCTACCAGTGAAACGCCAGCCGAATGCCTCGTTGTCTGCCTACACCGTCCTGAGACGGAAATTCGATCCAAATGGTCATTAAGATCCCTGAGTCATGCACGGACATGGATCAAACTTGACTCATATAAAATAATAAGGTAAAATATTATTCAATCCT